>WHPZ01565970.1:0-10587 GCA_016617965.1 Macrosiphum rosae
TGATGAATGAACTATGAAATTAAACAACTGTCAACTGATAATTTGATAAAATGTATCAAATAGGTAGACAATAAGTAGGTAGTTATTGCCCAACTTTGTCCAATTTATTAATTTAGAGATAACATTATTAAAATTGGTTTGGTATAAAGTTTCATATTAATAATAATATAACTACCTTTATTATTTATTTAATAATAAGGTTATAATTTCTTCACTTTCTTGTCTAATTAGTATGATTTTGTATAACATCATAAATAATTGCATACAACACAATGTTTCAGAAGTATCTGAAACATTTTACATCTGATGATGTACATCACTTAAAGCATTTTTCAACCTTTGTATTTCTTTTATGGCTCTATTATTTTTTTTTTGTGCTAACTGTAAAATCTTAATGGGCTTTTGCTTTCTCGGAGAGTAATAACTTTCAACTGGTTTATTATGTTTTAACCTTAATAGTTTTTGCCTCATAGAATAATATAGTTTCTTACACTAAATACAAATACCATTAACAGAACTAAACAAATTTATTAAAATTATCAAATATATAATCACATCCTAAAATGTAATCACATTTATAATCAAACTATTAAAGTATACCTTATTTCATTAGATGCAATTTTAGTGCATTGCGCATGTCGAAAACGTTAAAGAGGTTCAATATATTGATTTGGACTAAATGTAGATTTAACTTTTTGAAAATCTCTTTTGTTAGTTAAGCCAGGGCACACTTTCAAATTTTCAAAAGAACTTAATATATTTTCAAGATCCTCAACAGTTTTTAATTGACTTAAAATGTTAGTCATATCAAATAGTTCTCCATATAAATGAAAATATGTATCAGAATCTGTAATGTAAAAAAGTATTAATACATCCTGAAATCTAAATTAAATTAAAATTATATTTCAATGTCAATTTGCTATCATAATATACTTATTAATACATCATGGTGTTGACAACATTTACAAAATAAAAAGACTTTGAATTTTTTTTCAATTGAGCGACTGTAATTTATACCATATAAACTAAGTTTATAGAAAGAAATTATTTTTTTCTCTCCATTCAAATTAATATCAAAACACCATCTAGATGGAATATTTACTGATGATACATTTTCAAAAATAAATTTAAAAAATTTCATAACTTCATTGTCAACCTGTAATTATATACAAATAACTTGCCTAGTTAATTATCAATAATTTAATAAATAGTTACCTCAGCATTCTGAATTTCATATGATTGAGAATCAGGTGTATTTTCAAATTTGAAGTATGTATGATCATGTTGTACTCAATGTACATTATTGTTTGAAAAAATTAAATCTTCATTGATTTTTAATATTTTAACTGGTATTGCATCAGCTTTAAGCTTTGGTCTTTTCAAAAAAATCTAAAAATAATTAAAAAATATTGAAAGAAAACTGTGGTTGAAGAGCAAATGAATCTTTGTCTGATGTAAAATGTACTCACAGAATATTTACTCGCAACAACACCAAATTCCCAAGTTGCATTAATATCATCTGGATTAAAGTGAGTAGCACATATCCTTGAATTGTGGTTTAAATTCATATTTAGTGCAATTTTCGTTCATTTTTTAAATTTTTAAGCACTCTAAATAAGGATTCATTGCTATATCCACAATCTTTGACACAACACTTTGGCATTATCCAACAGTTGAAGATTATAATAATTAAAAAACATTAATTACTCTTAAGATAAATAAGCTTCTAACCCACATTTACAAATTAAAATTATTCAATAACAATACAATTAAAATATTTGTAATTCTTTTTTTTATTTCGGCGGCGTTTTCTAAAATTTTTATTATTTACCGTGATTGTGGATATGACCACGATTATATTAATATCTACGATTAAGACTGATCACAATAATGTATAATCACGATTTTTGATGAAATTATTCAGACCGTTGTTATTTGTTATTTAAGAGTGATAAATTAAAATTTACAAATTGGTGAGTACGAATTTACGAATACACCTACCAATTTACATTCAAATTCTAATTTCCCAATTTTATATTACCTACATATTAATATATTATACTTAGACACTTAGTCCGTCATTGAGAATGCGGATAGTGTTAGATATATTATTGAAAATATTAGAAAAATGCAGTTAGTGAATTTAACACTATATTTGATGATGTTAAAACCAAATGTGATTCGTTAAATATTGAAATTGTTTTGCTTCGTAGAACAAATTTTCAAAAAAATCGTTATAATGTACAAGAAAATTCTCCTGAAGATTACTTTAGGATTTCTCTATTTATTCCATTTATTGATAGTTCTATAAATGAACTAAATGAGCGATTTTTATGTATGACGTATGTATTTTCGACGTATGTGGGATCTAGTATAACGTTATTAAGCCTTTAAAATCACCACTTTAAAAAATATCCAGTTACCAAATAAATTAATTTAAGTCAAAATATTTAAAAATGTTCATTGAGTACCTATAGAGAATAAAAAATCGAGTAAGAGTACAATGTTTCAAGTCTTGAGAAAATTTAAAACAATTTATATATTATTATGAGGAAGTGGATAGTCCAGTACCCCTGGGCCCCCATAAATCATTCACTGATGACCACGCAGATCTTTCCTTATCACTGCTCCACTCATACTTGTCATCAAATAATCGAGTTGATGAATTAAGATTTTTGCGTATTATATATCGTCAATTTGGTCTGTACGTACAATATTATTGGTAATTAAAAATGTATGTGTGATTAAAATTGTGATACTCGTTGTTACATAACGTATATTTTATATAAAAAATTGTTTAAAGTCTGTTCGGTGTCGTCCCGCGCTAGTGAAGGGGACTTTTTATCGTTTTTCGTTGTTCATTAAATTATTAAGGGCTCCAAGTTTGTTAGATCATAACACCAGATCGAACCGGTCACAGGGATGTCCCCTTAATTAAACATTATCCCAATTTCACTATGAACTAAATTAATATTCTTGGCTCCCATTTTCGTTATTTACATTGTCGTGCACATTAAGTTATTTGGCTAGTCCACTTCATATAAGCTGCAGTACGTAGGATTGCCTAGTGGCATTAAGTTAGGGGTCATTATTGTTCTTGGTCATATCGAGGAGTGCTTCAGGAATTATTATAAAACTGGTTCGAAAAATATAGTAATAAGGGAATATTATATCATAAAAAAATATCAAAAATTTACTATAAACATTCTGAGCGTAGTCCATCATCTAAGTCGTATTAAGAACAAATCTCGATACACTGACGCAGTAGGTACACGAAAACTAAGATTCACTCTAATCAATATACACTTATATGTATAGCGTATATTATAGTATATACTATATAGAATTTAGTATTGGATTTAGAACTTGGTATAGCGATGAATGAGTAAGTGAGTGAGTGATTTTGGATTTTATATATTATATGGATCAGCCCAAATACATATTTATGTTAGTATAAAATATAAATAAATAATAACATACATTTTAAGTAATTTCGAAATTTTTTCGCAACTTGCTCATTTTATATTTTTCAAGAATATATTATTTTGATTTTAATGTAATACTTAATAATATATTTGATAAATATTTGTCTGTGGATTGAGCAATCATATTGAGTGCATAATATCTATAAATACATATGTAGTACCTATTAGATAGCGATTGGATATAAATTAAACCAGCTAAACCTTTTTTTTTTCATTTAGTATCAAAAACTTATTATATCACATACACAATTCAAAATAATTTTTAATTTTCGATTCGTCGTCGATGTACAAAACGTGTTGTATTTATTTGTGAGACACTTTTCAAAGCTTATATTATGAACTATTAAAATGGCTTAACACATTATTGTTAATGTACATTTAATTTGAGTTAATTTGATATTATACTTAGCCCCTTACCTGTTTGCACAATATGGATTTACGTATATTATTATAATATACAGCCTTAGAATATCAGATTCTGATATTTCTTAATATCTGATTCTGATCAAAATTGCATATAATTTTCAAATAAATAAATGCTATATTATTTTACATACTGCTGCAACATAATTTTAGGATATTATACTAAAATTCATTATGATTCGTACTATTATACTAAATATCCCTTCACTAATTTATTTTCACTTGGCTTTTTTTGGTTGTGGACAATATTTTTGTACATGTACATTTCAATATCTATAGATTCCAGAATATTCTTTCGTATTTGTGTTATATATGAATGTTTTAATCAATATTGTTGTTTATTTATTTGTATAAACTAATTATATATGATATAAAATAAGTGTTATACCTATCGATTCAAATTCAAACTATTTTCAATTTCAAAATAAATCATAATTTATTATACTGACATTTTTAAGGCATTTTAAAAGTGGAATAAAAGTATTATAAAAAATTTAAATAGTTGCCAGTTGGGTTGTTTAATTATGAATAGATTATTATTTTCGTATGTAATTGATGCAACGTAAACACGGTTAATTGTACTAAAATGTTACAAGCTGGGCTTTTAAAGCACATAAATACTATTCCCTGGAGAAAATCAGCTCAGTTTATGCAAAATTAAATCTATGTTATGCATACATAGTTAGTCGCATATTTACATTATAATACACTGAATTTTTTGTTAGTTAAAAAATCCCAGTGGGTCCAATGGCACCTGGCTATTTCTATTTCTGATTTTCTTTCACTACTGTTATTATGTTATTTTTTGTGTGTAGATTGACATTACAAAGCATTAATGTATATAGGTATGTGTATACTGTATTGTGTTTATAATCATCTATTTTGTGCCTACGTTAAATTGGAACATATTATTCATTTAAAGATGTATGAGGGGGTTCTATGAACAATAATATAGTTAGCATTATATTGGTGGATATATTAATTATGAGGTATATACCTATTATATATGGGATTTTAAGTATGATTGGGATTTATTCTTTTAAATAAATTAGAACACATAATATTATGAATCACCGATAAGAACCGGGTAATATTTTATTAGTTATCTAGGTATTAAGGGGATTATTATAATAAGTCTTACTTACAAATGTTCCGTATTAAAACGTCTCGAGAGAAAGAATTGTATACATTTAACATAAATAATGAAAATATGTAAAAATGTAATTAATGTGAAATTTGGTATGAAGAACTGACGTGGACATTCATTGGACTGTCTGGACGTGAAGAGTTAACAGACGGAGAAATCCAACATACGTTAGCTATAACCTCTATAACCTTTTTTAAAGTGTGGTAAAGGTTACAGGCCATTCCTCCTATTCTCTTTTGACGATGTGGCCAAGAACTACTGCGACCTTTTTGCTCCCCAAATGCCAAAATCTATTTGCGCCTATGGATGTACCTATCTATTTTGTACGATAATATCGTTAACCATATTATGGAGTATAGACTGAGCGTTGTTATTTGTAGATAATAATTATTAATTACGGGTGTGCTTATTTATTTAGTGAATCGTATTAGTGATGAAGTAAAACAACATAATCTGTTTCCATAATATAATATATATTATTAAGTGTTAGGTACCAATTAATATATTACACCGTACATAAAATATTTGATCTTATCATCCCTTTATAATATAATAGGTAGGTATATCTATACAAGACACAATAGTGTATAAAATATACGGTTTTTTTTTTTTTTTTGGTGATGATCAATTATTCCTTTGAATTGTAGTTTTAATATGATTATTGGCTGTGTGTATATTATCGTTCATAATAACCTAATATTATTATATATTGTTTTTTTTTTTACATGCCGAGCACAAAAGTATGATTCGTATTAATTTTGTGTCCGCCCTTAATAATTCAGGGGTTTCGGTGACCAGGTATTTACGATTGTAGGGAGATAAAAAAAAAAAAAAAAAAAAAAAAATAATCCACGGAAAAATAAATGTACAAACTTAGGGGGTGGCCTTATTTACAACGCCGCAGGACGGCAAGGTCTTTAATTTCATTATATTATTATTAAACCACCACAGTTCTGTATTTTTTCCCTTCTTCCCGCCATCGTCCGCGGTAATGCACCTGTAATAAATGTGTTTGTGTACGAGTGTGTACAATAATAGCCGAGTCTACCCACTTGACCGTGATTTACGTAATTTTGGCTTTTTAGATCAAACGATAAAGTAAATAAAATATGAATTGCCCCCGAGCTGTGTGTTTTACCTTTTACTGGCAGTGAAACGTGCGGCGCGCGTGTATATATTTATCCGGGTACTTAACCGCCGATTACAATAATTACTATCGTATTGTTGTTAGCGAACGTGTAATTTTTGTCAGACATAAATTGAATACGAATGCAGTGTAATTGAAATTAATCGAAATATGTTTATATGTAGCGACTATTCCGAAATTGGGAAGAATATACGTTGTAGGACTGGTTATAAAACGACGTCGTATTATAATAATTTCAAGGAATAATAAACGTTGGAAAACATATTTCGAGTGGAGTCTATATTTATTGTGTTGCTGTGATGTAAGGGTCGTATTTTAAATTTTAAATGTATGATAAAATGTAAGATCGATTCTCTGAAATTGGATACTTCAAATTGTATTGGACGGTTGGGTTTATAATTAAACTATTAAGCGACCAAAATGGCATCAAATATACAGACAAAATATGTATTTATTAATCATTACATTAAAAATATGTACTAAAAAGTTAAAATATATGTACCTAATTTAGTTTATTTTTTAAATATATATAAATTAAATAAGAATTATATTTTTATTAATACCACGATCAATTATAGTGTCATCCCACACTAGTCCTAAATAATTTATCAAGTCAGAGTAAAAATATATATTTACATTGAAAATCAAGCCCTGCTGGCTGCTAGTATCAGTATGATCTATAATGTTAACATCAAACATATTCACAACAAATTTTAGAACAGTAAACATTTTACACTTATTTTTAAACTTTTATAAGAATGAAAAAAAATACGAAGTAACATCATTGTTTATAACTTTTAACCTATCGAAGTGGAAAAAGGTTTGATTAATTGGAAATATTATTTACCTTGGAAATTGGTTGCTAAATGTATACGATTACCCCCCCCCCCCCTNCTAAAAAAAAAGAGTAAAATAATTTATCAAAAATTAATTCGAAGGGTTCCATCTGTGAAACGCACCTTAATATTAATGTTTAGATAAATGACTAACAGTGTAGATCAAACATCATACGTATAATCTATACATAACTACTCAAGGGGCGACGTTGTCCTGACCTAATGTGGGCCACCAGGTTCAGTAGAGTGTAAAGCTATATTGGACGGACTTTTTAAAGTTGTTTACCCGCGAATGAGTCCTGTAAATTGGTGCGTATATTATTTTACTATGAAAGGTGCAGTAATAATGAAATACGGTATATATGATATCCGGATGAGGAAGAAGAAAGGATATAATATAATATAATATAATATATAGGTAGGTACCTATTTATTTTTATTTTTATTTTATATTTAATTGAATTTCAAATACATAATATGAGTACTAAGCCCCACTGAGAGGACTTGTGTGGGGACCTAAAAATAATTACATAAAAATAACAGGTACATAATAAAAGTTGAAATTCTAAAAATAAACGAATATATTATGATGATTTAAATGTTTAAACAAAAATTAACTTACAATAGTTACAATATTAAATAAATACAGTTATAACATTATTATATTATAATTTATTTATTACGAGACTCCAATGCAAAATTGCAGATTGTTTTTTTTGAATAAATTAATTATACCAATGTCTTACATATATGCTACGGTAAAAATACAAATACCGATGAAACCTAGGATTTACTGGTAAATGAGTGTTTCAGACATTATAGGACTGATTTCGGTAAAATCTAAGATACACAAAATCGTGTGGTCAAAACCACGAGGTTGAAACAAATAACATGTAACATTAAATAATAATAATAAAAACCAATGTGCATTTGCAGGTATATAAACAGAGAAAAAAAATGTATAGATAATATAGAATAGCAACAAAGGTGCGGGCAAGTTAATGAAAATAATTAACTGTGGCAAGTTAAGTTAATTCAATTGAATTGACTTCAGTTAAGTTAAAAGTTAACGAAAAAAAATTAACTAGATAAGTTTAAAGTTAAGATAAAAAATAATAGATTTTTTTTTATAGTATTTTTAAGTCATAAACTGCCCTAGTATTTTTTTATACACAAACATTTGAAGGGTTACTGGGAAAAACGATAATAGTCAATATTCCTAAAATGTTCAATATTGAAGTTTTAAAGTGGGACTCTGGCCTTTTTTTTCGCGTTATGGTAATATTTAAACCAGTATTATATCATTGACCGCGATCTTTTTACCATAACTCGATTCACATGTCGATTCGTTAAGAAACTAACCAAAAGATACTATAATTATTTAATTTTTTCTTTCTTTTGACTATGATTGTTTTTCCCCTTAACCCTTCACTTACCACGACGTTTAACACTGTGAAAAAAATTAAATTATTGTAATATAATATGATTCGAATATAAATGACCAAAATCGAAAAAGAGTCAATAAATCAGTATTGTCTATTTATGATTACTCATGGCACGAAAAGAAAACTAACATAACTGAACGACAATGATAATTTTTAAACTTGTCTTTAACTTTTCAAAAAGTTGACTCATTACTTTGAATAGCAAAGCTGGAGACTCCACGAGAGTATGAGAAAACTGAGGCCTCATCCAAAAGCGAACGGCGTTTTATCCAAAAACCAAAATGTTGGAAAAATTTGTTGTATGATAACTTCATTTTTTACCTTAAAATAATAATATTTCATCCATGGAATTTACTGCTTTATTATCTAGAATAATATTAAGCAACATACTGCATTTTTCCTTGATTTTAGACAATATTTTAATTATGATGTGCTATTGTCGTCACCTTTTGGTGCGGAAAATGAATGTGTGAAGTGGGCTTTTAAGTTTTGCCCCGTTTTGAGTATTCATCGGAGTCGAGCGAAATGAAATACAACACAACCGAGCCTTTAAGTCGAAAAAATAAAGTAATGATGTCACTTTGGCGTTATAACTGACCCAGGCCGATCTTTTTTGCCTTGATTTACATTTAAACCGAGGTGTCTAATAGGCTGAGACGTATACCCAGCGCTCAAAGTGGGAAAAAATTCTAGGGGGGGAATACTTTCTCCATATAGTTTTAAGCGTTCTATGTACGTGTAATATCTAATGTATATTTAATGCATATACAGTGATTGTGTAAGTATACCCCACTTTCAATCCAGAATAGTGTCAATACTAATTTGTTAAAGGGGACGCTTTTTAATCGCCGTCAGAGGTAGGGAGACTGAGTCCCCCCCCAATTTCACCACTGTAAGTACCTACGCTCAAACAGATATACACAGAACTTCTCAACTAAAAGCTAACTGAAAGCTAGTTAATTAATTACGCAATAACAATAATAATAATAATAATAATAATGATAATATTATAACATCGACGATCGAGAACGAATCTGCTCTCGGTCGGGGAAATATAATGTAATATATTGTGTGGGTCGTCCTAGGACAGTAAATCGGAGTCACCGATGGACATTACACTAAGGAGGTGCCTATTATAATTTATACTATAGTATAGAATATGGATACGTATTATTACTTATTAGTTATTACATAATATATACGATAGGTATACCGCCGACGACGAGGAAAGGTACCTACAAACGAAAAACCGCGTCGAACGATAACAAGAAAAAATAAATAAATTAAACAAACACGACAACTGTTGCGGCGGTGAGCCCGCGGACGCGTCTGAACGGAACCGTGAGATCTTTCTCTTAAGCCTTAAACGGGAAAAAAAAAACCCCCGGTCGCTGAATTACTTACGACCGGGGTTAAACGGAGCCCGGTCGTCTTATACAATGCAACAACAGTAATAATAATAATTGTCAATTAGGAAAACCGAAAACAAACCCGAAACGTCGGGCACGTACCCGCCCGCGATGACTATCTTGGCGGTCGCGTTCTCATGGTGGCGGCGGCGGCGGCGATTCGTTTTTGGTCGGCCGCCGCCATCGCGACGACTTACAACAACTATTGTACAATAATAATAACACTATCGTATTATTACAATTATAATTGTTGATATTATTAGGTGCCTGTAATACGCCCAATGTATTGTTCAAGGTGGATTTATAAATCCGCATTGGTATTATTATAGCATGCGTATAATAGGTATATTATGATGGTCGCAGTGGTGCCTTTTTACTAGCGAAGGACCGTCGATTGATCGCTATACATTAGCGATTGACAATAATATACAGATATGATATATTACCATCATCATATAAACACTACGAATTCAAGTGTTTCTTTATTGTTGCTTCGTAGGAGTAATAATGTTTAGGTCAAATTAGTATTACGAAGGCAATTATCTACAATATGTTTACAGCATCCCAAACGCTATAACTCTTTGCAATGAGTGTGAATGAATAAATTCATCCGCATCGAGAGTCAATAGCGTCGAGGTAGGACTTAATAGAGTTAGGTGTGACGGGATGTCTTGAATAATGTAATATGGATGTTC
>WHPZ01565980.1:0-10716 GCA_016617965.1 Macrosiphum rosae
CCCCCCCTCATGGAAAAAATCACATTTTTAAAATTTTTCTTTTGCCAAACATTAGTGCGCCATTAGTGTGAATTTGTGTGACACCCGTTGTACTCGGAAAAATATAAACTATACCATCTTCTGTTACCCAGGCTACCGAAATTTCCTTTTTTCAGTGACCACGGGACATAGGTACTGTATAAGATAATTAGTAATTTTTAGAAAAGTGATTCAACCATGTGGAGTAAGCGCGGCGGGTAGAATACAATTGTGCGCGAACCTTATTGGTTTATCTTGAGCGTTTTAAATACAAAAAACGATGTCACCATTGTACAAAGTTGCCAAATTTAATAACACAACAATATACATTCTAAGATAAATTTCATATTTATACTCATATTTTATTGTAATGTTGAATTTTCTATCTATTCATTATACATAGATGCACTGCAATTATTGCATTCACACGTAAGTTACCAACTAATTTCACTGTATCAGTAATTATATAGGTAATTTATCATTATGGATTCAATAAACATAGTACGGTATATTTAATAAAAAAAAATCTCGCTAGTAATTTTAAATATAGGTAATCAATTAATTAACAAAAGAAAATACAACTAGAACAAAGTGTTCTGCTACTTCACTGACAAAATTATCTATATATATTATAATTATATTTTGTTTTATTTTGGACTATAGAGTGCTTTTTATACTATATTTTTCGATGATTTTAACTGCGTTTTAATTCATGCATTACATTAATATCCCTGCTACTTATATGATATAAAATGAATAATAAATAATGTCATGTTAAACATACTTAAAACTAATACACTCCACTCCCCAAATAAACGCTTTAGATCCTCCCATGACTGTTATAATCGGTAAAACGCATAGGATTTATAATATTATTGTGACGTTATTATTAAATAAATCATTAATGGGTGCTAAATTTTTGGGTGACGGTACAATAATTTTGACGAACCAAATAACTGACGTTTTGGGTAACAAATCATTTATTTTTAGCTGTCCGAGTAATTCTATATGCATATTGATGCGAACGTCATTATTACCAATATAACAATATTACTAGGCACCTATAGCAATAACATTTTAGAGCAGTAAAGTCGAACTAAAAAAAACCCGAACCTTTTAATCGTAAGTCGAACCGAACATGCTGAACCGAACAATTTGGTAGGATGTCGAACTTAAACTGAACCAAAATCGATGTTTTGAATTAAATGTTGAACCAAAATTAATACTCTACAAGTTTTAATTTAATTTAAGAATTAACGGTTATAATTAATATCTGTTTAATACTAAAGGATCTATTAGATGTGCAAAATGTTTATAATATGTTTATTACCTATATACTATAAAAAGCGGGTAAGTGGATGTCGCTCTACTGTACAGTATTCTATCATTGTATAAGAAAAACGATTCTGAGCGGAGACGGTTTTTCAGTCTAGATATTTTAATATATTGTCATTAATTATTATATCATGTAAGTTAAATTAATATTATAATATTATTATTTTATTTTCATTTATATGGTAATAAACAATGCGTTAGAAATTAAAATTAAAATTTTAACGGTTTTTCGTAATTTTTTGGTGGCTTTTACCTTGGCATTAAATTACTATTGATAAAATCGAAAAATGACCTCTTTAAAGTACCATCTTGATCTAATTTGCTAAAAGATAAAGTACTAGGTATATGTTGAAATCGAAGCTCTCCTTCTGGTAAAAATTTTGTATACAGGATATAAAAAGAAGAAAAAAAAATTAAACACTATTATAAAACCACTAAGTAGCTTCCTCGCTCCGTTCAGAATGTAAAAACATGCTTATAGAAAAATTAAATTATAAATTAAAATTTTAAACAAAACTTATATTTGATTTCACAAATAGTTTTAATCTAGAAAACAACTAAACATTTTGTTTTAAGTAATTGGTAGGTAAAATTAAATTATTCGATTGTTGGTAAATATAAATAGGTATGTAATAATTGCGAATAATCAAATCGTAATTTTTTTAACCACTGTTAAAAATATGTAAGAAAAAAATGGATGTCGCTCTGCTGTACAGTACGTTACAAGTGGAACACTGTATAATGGATGGTATTAAATTTGATAGCAATAATATAATATTGTTGTATACTAAAAACGATTCTGAGCAGTGACGGTTTGTCAATGTGGATATTTTATATTATATTTATATTGCTATTGCTCATTATTAATACGGTAGCCGGTAAGTTGAATTAATATGATAAAATTACAACAAAATAACTAAAATCGCTATTCTTGGTTATTTAATATATAATTTCGTCCATTTCATCCATTTCATCATAAAATAAATATAAAAAAAAACGGTGTTTTTATATTTTTGAGATTTTTTGGTTATAGAATAACCTACTTACATGGAATCTTGTTTTAAATTTTCAATTCTTATCTATATAAGCTGAATATTTTATAAATTTCTAACAACAAAATCATTTTTTAAATTTTAAATTTGATAAATGTTGTCAACAATCAAATTTTAAATGCGTCAAAAAAAAATAATTGAGCATATGTATTTTTAATATTTTTAACTGGTATTTAAGCAATAAATCAGGAGCCTTGTATTAAATTTTGACGCTTTTATCAAAACAAATATAATTTTATTGATATTTATCGAAAAAAAAAATCGAAAATGATTTTTAGCGTAATTCTAAAGCAAATGACCGTAGAAACATGAAACTTTACTGAATGTTTATATAAGCATTTTATATACATAACATTTTTCAGATATTTTGAGCTGTTTACGGACATTTTCAGATGCCAATTTTTTAGTTTTTTATTCTATAAATATCAATACAATTTTATTTGTTGGGTAAAAAAGCTTGAAATTTTAATAGATAGCTCCTAATATTTTATTTCAAAGACAGATAAAAAATATTAAAAACCCAGTCACTATTTTTTTTTATAAGCATTTAAAGTTCAAATATTGACAAAATCCGTAAAATTGGATATTCACTAGGTTTCTCATGTAGCGGTTTTCTTATTTTGTTGTAATTAAAAAAAAAACTACGGTAGACACTTGAGATTTATATCATAATATGAAACCAATAAAAAGATTTTAGTTACTTTGTTGTAATTTTATAACATTATTCATTAAGTCAATTTACCGACTACCTTATTAATTATAACTTATAAGTAATAACAATATAAATATAATATAAAATATACACACTGACAAACCGCCTCCACTCAGAATTGTTTTTCTTATACAATGATATTATATCATTTAATTAACCCACTTGAAACACAGTATTAATGTTATTTTCAGAGACAGAACTAGAAATTTTTAATCCTGGGGAAAATTCTAAATTCACGCCCAGTCATAGAACAAGACTGAGAGGCCTTTCTCTACAATATTGTTCTCTAATAGTAAGAAAAATTAAAGAAATTAAAAGTCTTTATTTCTATATATGGTATTCATTAAGGAATATTTTAGTTAACACTTACAACATAAAAAAGGCGCTCTGCTGTACAGTAGGTTAAAAGTGGGTGGTCTTAAATTTGAATTCAATGATATAATATCATTGTACAAGAAAAACGATTCTGAGAGGAGACAGTATGATAGTCTAGGTATAAGATCTGATATATTATATACATATCCATGGTATTAAAAAAAAATGACCTATAATAAATTACAAATTAATCATATCACAATATCCATTAGGTACTTACAACGCGTTATACATTAACAACAAACCGTGATACTATCATAGATATATAATAGTGTACTTTAGAAGTTTCAAGTACCCACGAAAAAAAATTATACAATCACAACAAAATAACTAAAATATAGTTATTCTATGTTTTTTAATATGTAATTTCGTATAAATTTTAATTTAAAATGACTATAAAAATAAACTGTGCTTGTGTACTTTTTAGATTTTTTGGTAACAGAATTGACTACTTACGTGGAAACTTGTTTTAAATTTTCAATCCTTAGATATAAAAGTTGAACATTTTATATATTTTTAACTACAAAATAACTATTCAATTTTAAATTTGATAAATTTTGTAAAAATTTGATCTTTAAATGCTTATAAAAAAAATTGTGACTATGTATTTTTAATATTTTTCAACTGATATTGTAACAATATACCAGGAGCCTCGTATTACATTTTTACACTTTTTGGCCCAACACATAAAACTTTATTGATATTTATAGAAAAAAAAATTTAAATTATTGAAAACTGAAAATGCCCGTAAACAGCTCAAAAAGAGTCGAAATATTTTCAAAATTTTATGGTGTATAGGAAATGCTAATATAAACATTCAGTGAAATTTTCATATATCTACAATTATTTCTTTTTTGAAATACAACAAAATAAAGAAATCACTACATGAGAAATCGAGTGAATAGCCAATGTTGAAAAATTTGAATTTCAAACGCTGAAACGCTCATAAAAATTTAATTTAACTTTCTTATAGACATTTTTGTTTTTTTGATTTGGGTAGATAATCTTATGAGAAATCTTGAATTACATTTTGAAATCTTATTTTTAAAAAGCAAAATTCTTAACTCAAAATAATTTCCTAATTTTCGTGATTTTTCCATGTTTTGTCAATTTTCCAACTTTAAATGCGTATAAAAAAAAACTGTGACTAAGGATTTTAATATTTTTCATCTACCTTTGAAAAAATATACTAGGAGCCTTCTATTAAATTTTGAAGCTTTTTTAACCAACAAATAAAATTTTATTGATATTTTTAGAAAAAAAAAATGGAAAATGAAAATGTCTCTAAACAGTTCAAAACAAATAATAATATTTCGAACATTTTATTGAATGTTTATATTTTCATTTTCTATACACCATAAAATGTTGAAACATTTTTTTTCTTTTTGAGCTGTTTAAGGACGTTGTCAGTTTTTTTATAAGTATTTAAAGTTCAAATTTTGACATTGACCCATTACAGTGACCCTCTTGTAACCTTTTGTACAGTAGAGTGACACACACTTGCCTAACTTTTTTAATTTATCTTTCCTTCATAAGACGCCTTCGCCACATAATAAACTATTTATGTGAAATAAAAACAGTGTTATAACTTCTGACATTAAATACTAAATGTAGGCCCTTCAAAATGTGGCTAAACTTTTAACGCAATTAGTGACTATGCCCCCCCTCCAACTCACAACTTAAGTTTCAATACTGATGATTTTTTTGATGTGTTCAACTGACAATGTAGGTACAAATCTTTACAATATAAAAATGTATTTATTTACATATGCACCCATTCGACATACGTCCTATTCGCCCGAACAGACCCTATTTAGGCTAGAATCTCCCAAACGGTCTACGCCTTACTAATAATACGTCGACCACGACGTTGCGAGTCCGCCATGACTCAACGTGACTGCGGTTATATTATAACATATTGTAGTCAGACGACTTGATTTAACTAATAGCATTATTCTATGTCATCATTGTGTTGTATAACTCGCATTTATAAAATACATATTATAATAATGATGTGACCAGCGTGCGTGACACTCAAACGTATCTATTACCTATCGTTAAGTTGTTATTTTTCGTCAACGAAACAATTCTCCGAAACTATTATCATTGTATTATCGTTTGACATTTCAAGTCAAAACACTCGACGGAAAAGAAAGTCGTTAAGATTAGTAGAGAATATAATGACATAAATTATAATATCTTATCACCTCATCGTACTTGGATGTACATTTTAACCATGTAACCTACATAATTCATATATTATAGGTAATATTGTTTTTTGTATACATAAACAATTGTACTGCGTACCTATATTCCGTCTCCACATTGATAAACTTCTTAAAAACGTTATTTATACGACTTTGTACGAGCGTCAGTGAGCAGTGACGTTTTATAATAACGTGACCATGTAGAAGGCTCATAATGTGACGAGGTGTGACTTTTAAGCTAAATCAGTAGCGGTTCTATACGGGAAACAAAAGACCGATTCCATAAATATTTCATCAGAATGAACAACGCAACAAATGTAAATTAAAATTTAACTAACCGATAGCAGAAGAATAAAACGAGAGTTATGATTCGGCTGACTGTAAATTAAAGTGTTTTTAATAGTCTATTGCAGGGCTCCGTTTTGAAAATGACAACATATTTTTTGATTGCAATTCAGTTAGTTTTATTACGAAGCATATTCAGCAGTACTACTTACAAGATTTGTATAAGATCTGGTTTAGAGATGGCACCTCAAATATTTTAATATTTTATACAGTTTCCGTGACTACAGCAGCTACATACAAAATTAGTGAAAAGTATAGATCTAAGATCAACGATTATTGCAAGTCAAAGTAGTCTCACTAGTTTTTCGTCAGCTTATATTGTGTTGTAGATAAATAAAATAATGTGAACAATACAAAAGAATTATATTAAATACATTCGGAAAAATAAATTAGATACAAGTATACCAAACGGTTTTTTATAATAACTGTATTGGAATAAAATCAATATTACTTTAATTAGTTATTACTTATTAATTGGAATTAACTTTATTAACTGGAATAATCCTCTTTGGGTCCTCAACGCCCTGTCGGTGGATGTCCCTGGTGAGAGACAGATGAGGATCCAAGGTTGGGAGGATAAAAGGATTTAGCACCTCCCCCATTAATTTGGACGTGTAGTGTATTTAAAATGTAAGTAATTAATTATTGGAAATTTTTTATTGCTGTTCGAGCAACAATGATTGTTCGATATCGGACGTAATTCACGACAACGAGTGTGATGTATAACGAAATTTGACATACGATATCAATATCATACACTAAGGCTAAGGCAATAGTGCAACACTGATTATGAAAGTTTAAATTTAATGATAGGTTTAAAGATATTATTCCATTAGAAGGATTGATCCCTGCTAACAAAAATAGGTATGCAACATAAAACATATTAAAAACAGCATTAATGTATGATGACGATATACAAGCAGCAAATTCTGACTTAGAAATACAAGATAGAGAACAAGAATTATAACTCTGAAAGACGAAATGGGTCAATATAGAAAATGAACATATACAACAAGTGTCTCAAGGAGCTAACGTTCCCCTCCATCTGGAAGAATGCTAAACTAGTTTTTTTGCACAAGAGTCAGGGCAAACCGATTGAAGATCTTTCTAACTTCCGTCCTATTTTGCTTCTAGATACTCCGGGCAAGTTTCTGGTGAGGCTTATTCTCCAGAGGCTGGATTCCCACCTTGACTCCCGCCGGACAGGACGGGCTCCAAACCAGTTCGACTTTCGGAAAGGCATCTCAACGAAGACGGCAGTAGAGGTAGTCACCGGATTAGCAAAACACGCGGCACAGACCGACTGGAGGCAGAAGAAGCTTTGCGTCATGGTCACTTTTGACATCAAAAACTCTTCAAACTCCTTGAAGGGGGAATGTGATAGATGAAGCACTTAGAAATAAGGACACTCCAGAGTACATAGTGCTCATAATGATTCGATCATTTCTGTCAGACAGTGAGTTGCTCGTAGGAGAGCAAATGACATCGAAGACGGAGGCAGTCATGCTGACAAAGAAGTGGGCGTGCAACCCTCCTCAGCTCAGCATAGATGGCACTCACATCCAATTTAGCAAACACTTAAAATTCCTAGGAGTCATACTTGACTCTCGTCTTTCCTTCGTGAAACACGTGAAGACGGTAGCAATATATTACATACATACTATTTTTTGTCACACCTCAGCATTCATTGATCAAGGCAAAGGTAATGCAGGGATCTATGCAACAACTAAACCATTCTACAGCAATAATATTTCATGAAAGAAACTATTTGTTTTTATTTATTTTAAGCGTCACGCATGTTGGTCATAATAATATAAATACAAAGGACGCTTTCCAACGCTTCAACCGCTATCGAAAACAAAACTTTCGGTGCAGGCATGACAAAATAGTACTTTGTGTGGCAAGGGCGAGGGGGAGTGAGCTATTTTAGTTGCGGGCTATAAATATTAATCAAAATTATATAGGTACCATATAAATATTTTATCAGTAATTAAATCAAATTTTGATGAATGAAACAACATTTTTTTTTTTTTTTAAGGTGGTCGCAAAAAGGTTGAAAACCACTGATATAGGGTATATTATAACATTACTAAATTCTTATTAGTTTTAGACAATATTTTAAAATTAATTGGTAGATACTACAGACAAGGCCGTATCTTGAACAAACAATTCGGGAGTGTCTACAATGTTTTTAAAATATGTTAGATATTATACTAGACTCTAATCACTTTTACGTTAAAAATACAAAAAATCTCTTTTTTTTGAGCCACAACTATTGGTTATTGGCTTATAATAATTACAACAGTAATATATATAAATACATTATGAGATTAAATATAACAGTGCGAATCTTACGATAGAAAATATGTTAGAGTATAATATACAAGAGAGTAAAAATAAAAAATATGAACAAAGAATTTGGAATTCTCGGTGACGAAACAGCTGATATGTAAGTACACCAAAATAACGATAAATTTACCTAATCCACCTTAGCCCAAATATGTTCTTTAAATTACCTCAAGAGAACTATATGGTACCTGACACTACAACAGTGGCAACAAGGTTGAGCACCTCTACATACAAAACTCAATGAAATAAAACTTTCAATAAACCCTTAACCTACATACCTTAGAAAAACACGTCACGATGTTATATTCAACAGGCTAAGAATAGGACATACTTCGCTAACATACGGCTATCTTACGAGACGAAAAGAACCGGATCAATGATCAACTTGTGGGGATACTTTAACAGTCAAATATGCCATACTTCACTGAATGCAGCTACCAGAACTATTTTAAATATAACTGAACACTTATACGAAACACTGAGACCTGTCACAAAAAACATCGTCAAAATAATAAAATTCTTACTAAATTAAAAAAATCTTAGTTCTGGTTATTACTGCTATTACAAAATTATAAAATTATTCTTAATATAATTATTATTCATAAGCAATATTCACTGCTTAAATGTTTGTACTTTTAAAAATTTCAGGGGGAGGGTTCGGAACCCCCCTCCCCCTAAAATTATGGCCTTTACTACGTCAAAATTAATTTTAAAAACATTTATAACGGTTTTTAATGCGTATTGTGTTTCGCTTTAAGAGGATTCCACTCACTACATATCGTTTTTTCAGTGAAATAGATCTAATCGTGTTCCGCGATGTACTGACTTGAATTTTATACTCCAATAATAATTTTGAAAACATATTTGAATAAATTATGAAGTTTATTTTGGGTCATTTGAGTAAGAATAATAAAAAGATGTAAAACTTTTTTTTTTCATTGAAATTACTAAAAATACGAGATTTTTCCTAAATTTCTAGAGATTTTTTCTTAAGTATAAAAATTTAAAACTTGGCTGGAAGGATCCAAAGTTGGCTCAACAAAAAAATGAAATCGGTTTTCAAAATTATAAAATTACTATAGGTGTAAAATTTATGTCAGTATGTTGGAACTCGTTTAGGTCTGATTTACATACCAAATTCGAAAGTGCGAGAGTGCGTAACGCTTGCGCCGCTCGCCGTTGAAGGAGTCAAAATTACTTTATAATAAATTCAAATAATATGTTTTCAAAATTATTATTGGAATAAAACTCAAATTTGCAGTACGGAGAACGCATAAGTGTATTTTTCTCTAAAAAAAGGTATCTAGTGTGGAATTCCCTTAATTAAATAGACGCTTCATTTGCTATAATCAATAGGAATATCAAATATTCTAATTTCTCAAACTTTACCTCTTACTGCCTTTCTATTCTGGAGGACAGAAAATACCTACTCCCTGGGTCAAACTTACGGCAACAGAGCGTCAGTATTATTGATTTTCCGTGAACAAAACCACGACTAAAGCCATTTACCACCCTCCCCGATGGGCTCCGGCGCCGACTCGAGATTACCCACCGTTGGACCCTCTGGTACCCACCCTAATTTTTTGGCATCCCCGAGGTGCCTGGCGAAATATTATATTGATTACATAAAGTGGTGCCACGCCCTAAGTTGTCCCCTCCATCTAACAAGTGCGTAACATAGCAACGGCCAACGTATACCCTCAGCAACAGTTCACACAGATTTGTTTTATTTCACAACATTATTATAGTACATTTATATCGCCTGCTGCCAAAATTAGAGGGCACTTAAACTTCATATACCCATGAATACTATCTGCGTTATGTTTGAGTGGCAGTTTATAATAAATACTTATACTCAGGGGTGACTCCGGGTGGGAGGCTAGGGGCCATCCTTTCCCCAAACCCATATTTCTAAAAAATTATAAATTGTTAAAAACAAAATTACAAAAAAAACATATGATACTGAAGAAAGTTTTCTGAAAATAATAACTTAGCCCCCCCAAATCTTTTTAACCACCACTGCTTACACTTTAGGTTTAAAACAAGTTGAAGTATGTAAAATTTGACAATTTAAAAATTCTCATATAACTCGCTTTAAAATTAAAATTAAAAACAAATACCCACAACAAAACCCGGAAAATGTTGTTACCAATTTAAAAGCTCGATAACTGCCAATATAGGTCAATTTACTCTAATATTAAAAAGGGGGAAATTAGGTAACCACTTTGCTGTACAGTAGGAGTTGAGTATACCTAACCATTGAAAAGTAACTAATAAGTCACCGTAATGTATGCTTTAAATTGAATTAAATTGTATAAATCAT
>WHPZ01565981.1:0-10170 GCA_016617965.1 Macrosiphum rosae
ATTTTAAATTCAAATTTGGACGAAATTACATATTAAAAAACCTACAATAACTATTTTAGTTATTTTGTTGTGATTGAATAATATTATTCGTGGGTACTTGAAACTTTGTTGATGTATAACGCGTTATAAGTACCTAATGGATATTGTGATATGATTAATTTGGAATTTATTATAGGTACCTATTATAGGTCAATTCTTTGTTTAATACCATAGATATGTATATAATATGTCTTATACCTAGACTGACATACCGTCTCNGCTCAGAATCGTTTTTCTTATACAATGATATTATATCGTTGAATTCAAATTTAATATCATCCATTATGTAGTGACCCACTTGTAACCTACTGTACAGCAGAGTGACACCCGCTTGCCCACCTTTTAAGTTTTAAATTATTTATTTTGTTTGAATTTTTAAAATGTTTTTAAACTTATACATTATTTTACCTGTTTTATTACTATCTTAAATGTAATAACTGAATGTCATTTAAACGTCAACAATATAATACAAATATATACTTTGTTATTTAATAAATTGTGGTAGTGGAGATAACACGTAAGTACCATTGTTATTAATTCATATCTAGTGTTACACAACATGATTCTCCAAGTATGGTACATCGTACGTGGTCATTCAAAACCTTATTTTTAGAATTTTTAAATATATTTAAAGACTATTTTTCAAACTCTCGAGATTTCTATTACTACTCTAGGAATGTCTTGTGAAGATACAAACTCTGTTTTACAAAAGAGAACCCCCCTTTCTACTGTAAATTTATCATCCTTAATTAGTAAAAATTGTCCAAGTATAATAAACACTAAATCCAATATTAAGCATAGTTTAAATCTTTGAAATACCATTTTTAAGGACTATCATCATTAGTATAAACATTTCAATGAGTAAAAAACTACTCGTTTGAATTTTATTTGTCAACTTTTTCAGGCAAGTTATTCATAAACTAATTTACAGTAAAAAGGAGGGGGGGCCTATTTAAAAAATAGAAATTTGGATCACTACAGGACGCTCCATAAGAAGTACAAAACATCTAAAGAATTTGAAATATGGTCTAAATATATTTAAAGATTCCAAAAATAAGATTTTTAACAACGGCATTATTGAAGAAAAATAGGAGACCCGAGGCTCTCAACCCTATTATTGATTGCTCATACCCTATTATGTACTAAAATTGTATAATTGTATATTTTCTTGAAAAATTCTAGAACCACGCCCGTTTAAATATAAGTATTCACTATTATGTACATATGAAATCGCTCTGCCATCAAGCTACAATACTTACACGTTCACTACGATATGGAATATCATCTCTATTCATTGTAGTACATTGTTCTATATCATGTACACAGGAATTTGATAAAGGGCACCAACCACAACGATGAGTATGAACGCATGATTCACATGTAGTTTGCCGCTTGCACTGATCGATAATTCCCGTGACTTGAGACTTACTTTCTTCAGGACAACGGCTATATTTTTTATTTTATAGATCAAAAATTGTAATATTTAAATTGTTAAATGGTTAAGAAAGAACATATTTTTTATATTTTATTAAAGATTGAATTGATATTACCTGTAAGTTGATTCAAAATCTATACTGGGTGGAATAGCTGGGATTTCTGAAAATGGTAAACAAATGGCTTTTTCGTTATCCCAGACACATTTAACACCAAAATGACGACTATTCAAACAATTAGTTATCATATTATTTGATGAACAATTCCCAGGAGAAAATCTAAATAAAATAAAAGTTATATGTATTATCAGTAAAAATGTCAATGTAAAAGCACTAAAAATGGTAAACAGTTTGATTTTTCTTACTTGAGAATATCATTGAGCATTTGTCCGTTGAAACCACCGTAAAGATACATAGATTTTTCAAATGTTATTGCAGAATGTCCAAATCGCATAAGACTGGTGAATAAATTTGAGGGCAATGCCATTTGTGTCCAAGAGTCACAATATGTATCATAAAGTAATGGTTGTGCAGTATAACACTGACCTCCAGATGAAACTAAATTTACGCCAGTATCGTTGTGTATGTTTCCACCGTAAATCAACATTAAACCTCCAGTAGGACTCAACATAGAACCACTATGTAAAAACCTACCACTAGGACCGTCACTCATTAAATACCTGTAAAGAAAGACATATACATTATAATTATTTTTATTTATTTTACTGTGATCACTCTTTTAAGGATGCCTATTTGCTTAAAAGTTACAAGAACCCTATTTAGTTACTATAAATCATGTCTATTTACTTTTGAGATGTTATTTTTAATTTATCTCTGTAGTTCCTTAAGTATAATAATGAGAAAATAAAAAAAAATTATATCAATAATATTAATTACCATGTATGTGAGTAAGGATCATATGCATATAGTTTTGAAGATAAAGCCGATTGCAGAGGACTCATTGACACATAGCCACCATATACAAGAATACGTTCTGTCACAGGATCCCAAGCTGCACTGTGCCCGTATCCACCCTTTACTGGATAACCTTTAGTCTTTACAACTGCCCATTCTCTAGTGCCTATAAAAAATATAATTATTGATTTGTATTCAATCAAATTAACAGATAAAATAATTTTATCACTATTGAATGATTATATTTATTAATGACTTACCAAAATAATATTCTTGAACAAAATTCATAAAACCATAAGTAGGAGAATGTCCAAAAATAATAATCATGCGTTCTGTCACATATCTGGAACCAGATCCAGACGAAGTAGATTGTGATATAAACGAAGGCGGCACCAGTGTTGCCGTGTGTCCAGCACTACGCAATGGTCCACACAACGCTTGATTTGTGAAACCAATGTTCATAAGGTTACGTTCACATGAACCAGTATTGACTGTGACATTTTCCCAGGACTTGGCACTTATGTCATAAGCCCACAATTCATTACATACAATTCCATCTTCTTTTACTCCTCCATAAACATATATCTTGTCCTACAAACAATTGTAATTTCGCATAATATTTAACACTATTAAATAAAACTATAATATTGTTTAGATAATAGATATACATACACCAAACAGCACAGATGAATGTCCATATCGTATGGTTGGTGCTGTTTTGCTTATTACATGAGGTGTTTCCCATACATGACCTAACATAAAATAAAGTAAAAATAAATATTGTATTTCATTATTTAATTTAGATTAGTAATTTAGAAACTTACCATTGAAATCATAAACATATAACATATGTCCTTTTTTAAAAGACTCTCCCCCAACAATATACATAGAGTCTTGCCATACAACTGCTGTGTGAGATGCAGATCCTTGGGGAACAAAATCACTTGTTTTCAATAATTCCCAGTAACCATGTTCAGCTACTTGGCTACAGTCATCACCTGTAAAAAAAAAAAAGCACACAATTAGTAATATAGAATTAAATACAAATCTAAATAATTAATTTACCTTTATACTTTGGATTGCAGACACAGCGATGTTGTTCCTTATCACACACCCCATTACTGGCTGTACACTTATTTGGACAAATCGGAATGTGGCATGCTTCTCCAATAAATTGGGCATCACAAGTGCATACAGAGTCTACACAAACACCATGTCCTGAACATTCTTTAGAGGAAGTTGTACTTGGACATGTGTTTAAACTGAAATATTTTATACATTAGTTTTTAGTCTTATTTAATTCAATTCTAAATTTACAAAAATAGTATCTTTAATACATAAACTTCAATACTGAATTTAATTTTAAAATTTTTTCATATAAAAATGTTATTATATATAAACTTTGGTTACATACAAGGACTCTAAGGTAAATTTAACATACCTGTAAGAAATATTAAAACCAGACAAATTATAAGCTATATCGCTATAAAAATGTAATAGAGCAAATCCGGAATGGGCTACTATTTCTGGTACACTCTGCAGAGAGTAATCTTTTGAATACATAAGACCACTGAAAATATACATTATAATTACATTTTATTATTTTTAAAACATTGTTTTAGTACAGTAGAAATCCGTAATGAGTCCCAAGGGTCAGAAACTGTTTCTTGTTGTATAAGATTAAAATAAGTGTTCACTGTAAATAAGTGGAAAAATCAAAAATACCAACAAAAAAAAAAGAAAGATTTTTGTAGTTACTGAAAAACTGTAACTAAACTAACGACACAATATGATTGGAAGTTTTCACGTTACTAACAATACTTATAAGTTATCAATGTATACTTTAAAACACCGGAACTCATATAAACATGTTTATATCATAAGTGCAAATAGTAGGGTGGCTGACTAAACTACTCATAGGCCCCTCAAGATAGATTAATCTTTGAATTCATATAATATAAATCAGTGGTGCGCAACCTGGAGTTCGCAACATTTTAATAGGGGTCGTCAATAATAATTTAACACCAAATGAAAAAGTTACATATTCTTACATAATATTATATTATATTAAATACAATTATTTTGTACTGCCGGTAATAGGGTAAAATTGTATATGGACACTACATATTATTATTCAAATTTTTGGGCTAGTTGAGCCACTGGATTTTATAAAGGTACACATTCAGTATAATATGTAAGTGATTAATGTAATAATGTATATAATATATTGATTTATGTTGCATCCACTTAGTGTAATAATTGTATTTTTCATGAAATGATCTACCATCATATCATGTAAGTCAAATTTTAGTTCATGAAATGAAAATATCTTATTTTACACTTTGTTTAATATTTTTAATTAATTACATCAATAGATAACTTTTGTGAAATCAAAATTATAACATTGAAAAGATCAAATGAATCTAATTATTTTAAATTGTAGCCATGTCAGCTTCTGTTATGTATAACAGTCATTGACATAAAGCTAATAATATTTGTAATAATAAGTATTAATACATATAATATAATAATAAATAATGTTCTACTCATTATGTAGGTACTCTATGCCCTTAAGGGTGTATAATTAAAATAAATAAATAATTGTAATACGAGTAATAATAAATATATTTAATAGATTAAAAATTGAACTTCATTTGAACTGGTAGTATTTTTTTGAAAACAAATCAGAGTTTAGTACAAAACATGTTATATTAATGACTACAATTTAAATATATTAGATTCATATAATCGTGTCAATGTTATTATTTTGATTTCACAAAAAGTTACTTATTGATGTAATTAATTAAAAATATTACACAGTGTAAAAAAATATTTTCCTTTTCGCGAACTGAATTTCATGAACTTAAATTTGACTTACTAAATATTACTTAGTATGATCGTAGTTCATGAAATGGATATACATTTCATGAAAAATACGATTACATTAAGTGGATGCGACATTTACATAGTTATACACATACATATCTACAGAAAAACATGCTCTGTGTTTTTCTCATGTTAGATGATATCTAATTCTAACCATACTTGTTGTAGACAAATATACTTATGTAAAATCTATATGGACTTGTGTGAGGATCTAGCATTTGAATGTTCTAACAGATGCTCATTGTAGTGATTTCTACTGTAAATAGATTTTTTTTAATTGTGAAATAATACATGCCTATAAACACCAAGTAGTGGAGAATGAACACTGTCTCCATCATATATATATAAATGATCCCAACCGCATTCCGTAATGAATTCTTCAAAATGCAATCTGATCGTGGAATTAGTGGAATTGCCAGCTTCTATAAGCCAACTACACTTCACATCCAGCGAGTAGTTACCAATGCCATCAGAAATGAAACCTGAAGTTCCATTTAATCTAGAATGAAATTTCACTTGATAATAAGACACATATTATACTATAAAACTACGTATTCTATTGAATTAAACAATATTAAAATAATATCTCAAATGGAACCTTTAAAGATTTAAACTAAACATTATTCAGTGTTTATTCACTATTTAATGAATATTCCTTTCAAAATATTTTAACTAGTTCTAAACAATATTATTTATTAGAAGATATTTATGATAGCTAATAGACGACACTAGTTTAATAGTTTAAAATTCAAGTGGTACAGTCATTGCCAGATAAATTGAGGTGGCGGTGCATTAACGGAAAACCAGTGGTTCTCCGTATTTGAATATTATTACCAAAAATACATCAATAAACTAACAATTGTCATAAAAATTATTTTACGATATTAATTTAAAATTAAATATTCTGATAATAATCTTTTATTTAAGAACAAAAAGTAGAAATTGTAAAATAATATAAATAATATAATTATAATAATAATAAATACAATTTTTTGCACCGAGCCTGGTTCGAACTGGTGACTACGCGAGTCGAAGCCAACTACACAGTAGACTGTGCGACTGCCAGCGAATAGTTTGGGCTATACTTACTGAAAAGCACCGCTGCCCCCACTCAATTTATCTGGCAACGACTGTAAATTGTATAATTTTATATAAAATTGGTTATAAATTATAAGTATCCTAATATCTTAAAAAGGTTCTGTTACCAAACTGATACTCTATGGTAGTGGAGGAAGTTTAATAGGTTATTGATTTTTAAAAGATGGATATTCAAAGTTAAAATATGAGTTGAGATAAGGCTGAATATTGAATTAAGGCATATGAAATCCTCCTTATATGATGCCAATAGCTTAATGAACCTTGACTCGTTTGGGTCTGCCATCTTTATTTGCTAAATAAAATATTATAGTAAATAAAATTTGGCAGTTTTAAAAAAAAGACCATGAAATAAACCCCCAAAAATAGTTTATGATTAGAAGCTGGAATTATATTCTTTTGCATATTTTTTTTGAGTCCATGCAATATTACAGTCATAAGGGAGTTTGAAATCTTAACAAATCACGAATGTGTAAATGAACAGAAAAGGTTTTTTTTGTATATTTGAAAATATTTCAAGATAAAAGAATATTTGTATAATAAAGAATATTAGAGAATATATCGATTAATTGTAGATTTTTGATATTTTGTGTTGCAGTGACGTAAAGAATATAAATTATATGCCCGATAATAGTGAGTTATATATACATTTATATACCAACGTATATACAATAATTATAACTTATAACCCAAATATTAATTTTAGGTACTGGTTTGCTATAGTCCCGCCACGACGAGTGAAAACTTTAAAGTCCTGCCACTCAGATTTTTTATAGCCCCGCAGCCCCCACCATCAATATAACAATAAATACATTGTATAAATATAAAATAATGAGTTTATTTATTGATTCCATAATAATAATAATTCGATGACAGATATATTGATGTAATATTAAAAATTTAAATTAAAAAATGATAATAATAAATATATCGTATAAGTAGGTATAAAACAATGATAAATTAAAAAATGTATAAAAATATTTATGGTTTCTCTTATGATTGCTATATTGTTAAATTTTGATCGCCTCATAAATTCTGCCATGTAAGAGTCTAAAAAATGTCTATCAGTTCATCTACGTTTTTTGTTGCCCAATTTAGCCGACCTCCAAATTTTCCCGACATTTTGTGTGGGCAACTGAGTTAGGGTCCACGATATTGTATCTATGATTAACTTGATTATGTTTAAATCAATGTTGTTGCAAATTAACATAAGCTTTCCAGCTGTCAGAAAATATTGTTGAACCATGTCTAATATATCGGTTAATGATAGGTATCAATGGAACTTCTGATCTATTTGGCCCACTAACTATGAAATAGTTTTTGATTATTGATTATTAGGTACCTCATAGTAAAGGCACGTATTTTTCGTCAAATTATTTCATATTTATACTATGTATTTATTGTTATATGGATGGTGGGGCTATAACAAACAGTATCTAATTTTATAGTCCATAGATAACGATGAAAATTGTGTTAATTAAAAGTACGTCATTAATATAATTTAATTAAATAAATAACCTTCATAAGTTAAAGTTTTTTTTTAGCAGTACCTATTATTTTTATTTACATATATAGGAAGCTATTTATATTAGTATTTTTTGTATTATGTACTTTATTCTTTAGCATATAAAAGCATATTTTTAATTTAAGAGAATATATATATTTATTGTATATTTTATTATGATTTTTAAAGAATATTGGAAGAATATTTTCAACTTTTTAAGAGAATATTATTCTGGCCTCTACCTATAGTAATAAAAGTCTATGCCTTATAATTATTTTATTATAGTTAATATAATATTTTATAATTAAATATGTTGTTGGTTATACTGTAACATAGAACAATTTTTAACTTCAGACGTACTAGAACCTCAATGACCAAGTGTATACTAGTGTGGTAGTACATATTTTTAAATATTGAAATACCCATTTGAATGGATATGCCTTTCAATAAATTGTATTTTACTACTCAACTTTGATAACAATTTTAACAAGTTTCAACAAAGTACAGTTAACTTAATTTTTGAGTTTTGGCTAGATAAAACCACTGTATATCAGGTTGTTAGTCTCTCATCATTGAGTAGGTCATTGTAATGGATGTATTAAAATTTAATTTTATAGTAAAATCTTCATTTTTTAAGCAATTTGTTAGAACAATAGTATAAAAGTGGGTTTTTTCCAGTGCATATTTATTCTGTATTTCATGCAATTTATGTTAATTTAGTATTATTCAATACTGTCAAATATTGAGTTAGGAAAGTACCTATATCCACCTTGAAGCTATAATTGAAAACGGACATAATGAAATGAACTGATTAAACTCTACATTTTTTAGTTAGTGTTACCTACTATTAAGTATGTTTACAAATTCTTTCCGATGTCAAAAACTAGGCAATAGGTTATAGGTACAAAATATAATGTAGATTTTAAATTCACATGGGAAACTGATAGTCATTGAGATATAATACAAGTGATACAACCAATAAATTCATTGAGCGACATGCTAACTGGTTGACCCACATTACAGAGACAAATTCATAAGTGAACTAGACTTCTTCGCTGAGTCACAACACAGAAACTATGGTACTAGTACTTTATGTGGGACGGTAACTCACTTGACTTTTCCACCACAATACTGGCACTGAGGACCTTGCCATCCGTCGTTGCACACGCACGTTCCATTCAAACAGATGCCATTGCCGCACTCGACGTCTTTGCACCGGTCCAATGAGCATTGTGCCAAGGATGCCAAACCAAAAACGATTACCAGCAGCAGCAGCAACGGATAGAAATTGGTAGCCACCTTAGACGTCATTGTTGGGGCAATCCGTTTCCGTCGATATTTGGACTTAAACAGGAACAGAAACATGTCGAACAAGGCATGTTTCATGACGTGCGGTAATCGTCGTCGTCTCTCGACCAAAATACCGAAAGTTGGACGACGGCGAGCTCGAGTCTCTACTTTTCTTTTTTAATAATAAATATTATAGTTAATAGTTAATACTAATATTACTTATTATATAGTTACCTACTACTTATTATTATTATTGTTTACTTTTTTTTGTTAGTGTCCCGAATATTGAGGAGATCAACGTTATCTCATTCCGTCACTCTCTAATCGTGTCAGCTCGTTATCTCCGTCGCACTCGCACACGCAAGCAGAAAACATCGTCGTCACTCGTCACCATGAATTAAGATCACATTATTATGGACAACCGTAGTCCGTACTGGAAACGCTGAACGGCCACCTAGACCTCCGGTTAACTAGATCCCCAAGATCTAAATGATACCAAAACGAAAAAGGATCTAGTTATCAGCGGATTTCAATAACCACGAGGAACTAGTTGACCATAGGAGGACTAGTTGTCTCAGGATCTAAATTACTATGCATTTGTATTTTGTAGTTAGTAGTTCCAGAATAATTTACGGAAATACAAAATACTTATAAAAAAATTATATAATCAAAATAATGATTTGATTTCAAATTTGTTGTAGTACGTCAAGCCCACTCCATTATTTAGTTTTGTAGGATCAAAGCCCCCTCGCTAACATTGATGTTAATAATATTATTATTATTGAAATCAAATTTTCAAAACATTTATATTAATTTCAAGCTTTTTATACCACGAATACACCTATTTACACCGTAGTTCTATCGCCATATCGGTATTGACTTCTAACTTCTAAGTTGTAAATAATTATCTGCTAGTAATTAGTATACTATAGTGTAAGAGTTATTATATAGTTATAGGTACCTACCCTAGGTCTATGATAGTCACACAAAAAGTTCGGTAAAAGTTTA
>WHPZ01565989.1:0-30360 GCA_016617965.1 Macrosiphum rosae
GCGACAACAATCATAAAACTATTTTTATCAGTAAATAGTGAAAATATTTTGTTATCTTAGGTTTTAGTTTGTTATCTACGTTTTATAATTTAATCACGAATTTCAGTTAGACTTTAATCCAAATGTTGTGGAGATTTAATTGCAACATCACTCATTAGCATAATTATTTTATTACCTTTTTAATTACAAAAAATATAAGAAAAGTCATGTTGGGGTACAATGTAACAAACAGTTTGGGGCTAGTTGTAACACATTTTTACATAGTATTTATTTTAAACAAATTCACAATGTAATTATATCACACTTGAATAGTACCTATACACAGCACTTAGCACTCATACCTATAGGTAAACAGATATATACCTAGGGAAATATTGGCAAGTATAATATAGGCAGGTATATATTATATTATGCATAATAATAATACCATTATAGTTTATAGAGTTATTGTTACTTTTTTCTTTGCAATAGTTATTTTATTACATGAATATAATTTATATTATTATTATTATGTTCTATTTTGTAGTATTTTATTTGTTTTTTGGAAATATATATATAAATTAAACAATATATTTGTGAGTGTTACAACTTACCCCACACCATGTTACAACTTACCCCGGTGCTGGGGTAAAATGTAACAAAAAAATATTATGATATTAAACTTTATATTAATTGATGTGTTTATGACTAAGGACCTACAAAGCATATTATGAAACAGGACAACATTCTCTATCTATTGGTGTAATAAAGAAGTGACAGAGATTATTATTTTATAAGATACAGCTACAAACATTAAAAGTGTTACAACTAGACCCGGTCTCCCCTACGTAATATTCTTATTTTCTTATTACATAATTTAGCATGTTTCGACAAAAGAAAATGCACATTTTTCTATTTTATATTGCATATATTATAAATCCTAGTCTTATAACATATACGCGTGCTGGGTTCTTATACACCAATGTCTCTGTGATTATAAAACTCGTATTATATCGAGATTCCGGCGGAGACCTTCGACTCTTCTCATCGTCGACAGGTTGTATGCACACATAGGGGACCTACCTTTACTGCATACGTTGGCCTGTTTTCATATGATGATAAACGATCATTGTTTTACGGATCGGAACGTCGACGAAGACGAACAAAAAAGGTGAGAGAATAATGCGGGAACTGGAATAGCGGTGTATTAATTGTATATCATACAGCCGCATAGCACTGACGAGAGACCTTCCTAATGTCAAATTAATAAATTATACGATGAGTCATTAATAATATTATATTTGTAAAATAAACGAATAGCAAACGGACGTGTATTATAGTACGTACAGCTGATAATATCGCTCAGAGACCATTTTTTTACACACAAATATTATTCTTATACCGGCCGCCGCTGTTCAAGGTTTAACCAATCAAATCAAATAACACACACACACACACGCACACACACATACACACAGAATATAATATATTATAATATAAATATAATAATATACGATATTATATATAGGTAGAGTCGTAGAGATTATGTTGTTATACAAACAAAAATTGTAAAAAACCACATTCTCTTCGGCCGCGCGCACACAATAGGGTTCACCATTATTATTGTTGTTATTGTTATACATTTTTTATTGTAGTGGTGTGATTTTTTGTTTTTAACGCCAACGGTCTATAATGAGCGATACTTAACCGAACGCGCTAGCGGGCGATTTACGCGTTAATAATATATTATAGTCTTCGGCGTCGATATCTAATCGCGTGACCGCAGTGATCCTGGTGTTAGGGTTCAGAAAAACACTCACACACACACACACACACACACACACACACACACACACACACACACACACACACACACACACACACTCACACACACACACACACACAATATACTAACTCTTAAACACGCATTCACACAATTCCGACACACGCACGCACCAAGCACGCGCGCATGCTCTCTCACTAACCCACATAATAACTACCGTCCTCGGCTCTCAATTAATCGTAGTAGTATATTCTGCTGCTTCCGAGACGTACATACGTGTTTCTGATTCTATTCGTCTTTCATTTTCAACAATCAAAATATAATGGCAAGGATCGCGATCAAAGCCCTCGTCGTCACGGCGCTGGTGTGCCTCGTTTTTGACGTGAGTATCGAAAACGAAAATCTATAGTAATATAATGCGTCCCGTACACGATTTTTAAATATTATACCTACCATTTTAACGCCGTATGATTATCATTATTACTGGCGTGTACGATAGTAAAATAATGTCTCGGTTAATCGACGAACGAATGGCTGTATAGCGCGCCTATACAATAATGTGTTCCGCATACGAATAGATAATATTGAATTATTATATCTGTTTGCTATTTTTCCAATGGTCTTTTTGTACGGTTGAAGACGATCTCTATTGATATGCACTACATAGGTAGGTTGTAGGTATACCAGAAATATATATATATAGGTAGGTGCGTTGTGCAAGTACGCGAATAAACTTAAAATTCTGTATACAATAATATTGAATTCTACATAATTTGACCATAATATTCAATCTTTTTTCGAATTTCATTGAATAATAATGCTCTACAATTTATGGCATTATATTTGTGTTTGTTTAACATACATGAAACATTGTTAGACGAACGTCGAGCTACCATCATATCACGTGGACACACCACCGCGTCTGTTTATGTGCAAACATTATTGCACGAAGACGATCTCATTACCTATTAATATTATTGTTTTTTTTTTTTTTTTTTTTTATCGATCTTACTGATTTAATTTTAAGTTTTATTTTTATCGATTCTATTATACATGTATACGTTTCGGCTTCAAACCATACAAAAAGCCCATTCTTCGATTTCTACTAGCATGCGCGTGTTAATAATATAAAACGAGGTGTACATTACTTTCAAATAAGTACGTAAAAATTATAAAATCATCAACTCACCAACTCACATTATTGGTACTCACCAAAATATTCACTTATTGAAATAAATAATAATCTATTCTTACATAAATACTAATTTAATTATTAACTATTAAGTATTATTATAATTAACTGTGTTATTAACCTAACTTATATTACACGCACATAATTTTTTTTCTACTCGTGATAAATTTTATATTATACTTGGTACTTTATAAATTATATTTTACTCTAAATTAGACCAAATAAACTTAATCGTATTTAATAGATTGGCACGACCATGATAATTATCATTTATCAGTATTTTAAATATGACTACAATCACACGTTCCTATTTTACTAGATTTATCGTATGTGTTTGAGAAACAAATTAACAATCGTAATCAGCCAATTATTGTTTTTATTCGTTAAACGAATTTATAAGCACTAAATAGAATAGCATGGATCCAAAATATATTAATTTATATGGTTTACATTTTATTACAAAAATTGATATTATGATGGTACGGGTTTTATTAACAGTTTACAGTAAAAATATTCATTAAATAAATCATTACTTTAAACCAATCATGAAATAATGTATAATATATCCAACAATAATTTATTTAAATTTTTCGACCTTCCCATTCGATTTTTCACAATAGAACAATGTTTCAACGAGATGATTTTGTAATACATATTTATGACGGCTAATTTTACTTTTTTTATTATTCAAAAATTATACTAAACAAAAGTAGGTACCTACCTCAAACACAACCGTTTATGGAAAGAAATCAAATTTCCTATACGGCTTTGTTGACTATTATACAATATATAAATATGCGATATTTTAGTATTTTTACTGCAGGTTTGAAAAAGCAGCATAATAGCTACAATAATTATAGTTGCAATATTTCTCATAAAAATTAATTGTTAGAGACTAGAGTTATATAATATCACTTCTTCATAGCCTCATACTAGCGCCATATACTAGCCCTTACTTGAATACTTCACATATAACATACAATTACCTAAACGATGGGTAAATTAACGATTAGAACTTTGAATTCTTAAGAAATCATAAGAAACATCTACAAAAAACAGTTCCACTGAAGATGTTTTTTTTAAATAGCATAACTACTATTTAATATTTATTAATTATTACAATATTCGTAAATTAAAGATCTAATATGACACGCATGTCGCCACCTATTGAAGTGGTCAATTTATAACAATAATCTGGTTATAGGTAGGTACAAATGTACAATGCATGTTTTTATATATTATTTAATTTAAAAAACGTCGCATGGCAGCATAATGGACTATTCTATTAAGATAACTCATGTGATGGTGTATCAAAAGTAAATTTATCATAATCGTCCATAAAAAAATTATCATATTACCTATGACACATTTAAATATTTAATAATGCTTAAATAATAATACCGTCAATCATGATATGATTTGTATGCATAGGCATAAATTACACACCTACAATTTTGTATTATTAACTTTAGTATGTACATCTGTGTTTCTCAGTATTTCACTGTAATATACACAAAATATAGGCACAAAAGTACATAATAATATCTATTTTGTACAGTGCATGTATTATACATGTGACATATTCAATCACTGGATTCCTTGATAAATCTGCAAATAGTTATTAACTGTTAAATGATTTTTAAGATTGTAAACAAATCGCGATTTTTTTTTTAACCTCAATAATTATTCCATATAATATGCATATACGTAGGTTAGGTGACTATATCTACCCGATGCGTTGAATTTCATACTTGCGCAATTACCCGCACAAATCAAATAAATAGATAATAATACTCGTGCAATATAGACATCGCGGGTTGGGTGGTTAACAGTTATGGAAATTCTAAAAATAATAATAAAAAAAAAATCTATAGGTATAAGCATCTATTATAATCGTGATATTATGTATACCTATGGCATTATGTTGTATATACGGCTCGAGAGTGATCGGAAGATTGGCCATCCGCATACAAGAATAATGTTAATTCTCGACGTCTATTCCCCAAATCAGTCAGATGTATAATAATAACCAAGTAAAACGAAAATAACAATACGTCTCCGCATAATATTCGTATTCGGTACGGCGTTATTCGACCAGCAACGATGTCCAATATCGATTTCGACGACGAAGCGATACGTTAAAATATTATATGTCAGTCTACGGCGGTGGCTGCGGTTTATCTCAATTCATAATTTTATCATCTGCGAAAAAAACTCCGAATTTGTCATTCATGAATTATGCATCGAAATAAACGATGTACAGATGCGACGAGATTTGCAAAATATTTCGATGAGCCGGCATTATAATAACAATACGTGGCCGATCGGAACGGCGCATAGTAAATAGGTTGGAATTAATTCATTTGCTGCATGTAAAACAAACCGAAAAATCGACGACAAAGTAATCGCTAAAATTGTCCGGTCGTTTTTTTTTTTTCGTATAAATACAATACCTATATAATGATATTGTAAAAAAAAAAAAAACAAAAACATGTATGCAATTTTAAAATTTCAAATCGAAATTGCTTCGATCTTGCTATCATAATATACAAATGCAACGTAGAAGCGTTGCTCGCGTGCATATACTTCCAAACGGTGCAAAATAACAGATTACAGCTCCAATATAGGAGCACATTATACGCATGCCGATCGATCTCTATATATGCAGACAATTTATTTACCTTATGTGGTTATGTGTATAATGATATAAATAGTCAATGAGAAATTGGTAAAAGTTAAAATCGCTAAATGTTTTAACAGCAAAAACAATAAAAGCGTATAACTTTTTCATAATACAATTTTTTTTCTTTTGTTCGAACTTAAGATTTGTAGACCCTAACATTAAAGATAATAATAGTCCTACAAATAAATAATAGGTACACATAATATGGGGACAATAAAATATGAACAATATCCCTTATTTTTTCTAGTTTGTGCTTATTTTCGTAATTAATAATAAAAATAATACACGTACGACATATTTATTATAATATTATGTATATTGTATAAAAAAAATCAACACAATATATTTAATGAGCATTTTTGTTCTTATGACTTTAAATGAGTTCCATAATAATTTCAAAATCTCAACACATCGCCTAGTATAACGATTTGGATATTATATATAAACTGTATACAGTTGCAACATTGATTATACGATTCAGATCTCCATGGACAACTTCGAATTCGGTAAAGGCTCATCCACTTATCTTATTATATTACACGATTCAAAACCCAAAAGTATAAAATAACATAAAACTACCATTATTCTATTGAGGTGTAATTAACAGTACCTATACACACGTTATTTTCTCTTTTCGCTATTATTGTTTTTGCTACTAAAACAATTCACCATTTTTATTTTCACCATTTGGACTTTCGCTTTTATATTTCGTGATTTTGACAAGCACCCAAATCCCCAATAATACTATCCTTATTCCTCATATTACATAGGTATTTATTTTTTTTGTAAATGAAATCACTCCCACACCGGCAATACTAAATAACTGTCGTTTTTAAATTAAACTATTATCTGCTGTCGTCCTAGTCGTATTGGTTTATTAGTGGTTTAGCAGAGAAAATATTTTACAATATTATGAGAGATAATAGAAATGGGTAATTAATACTGAGACATTGTTTGGCGGCAAAAGCAAAACATTTACTCAAACCGTTCAAACACAATTACGTACCTATAGGTATCGAACAAGAAATTATTATCATAATCACATTCTGTAAATCGAATGCAACTAAACTATTCAAGAGGCAAGAGCCCAGCGATTATGCAATACACATTTATGTATCATGTAATGTTGGTAAAACAATAAGCTAGCTATTAGTGTGTGCTTGTAGTTTGTACCCAAGTAAAATAATAATAATAATTGATAACAACGCGCTAACATTATACTAATATAATCACAATATTAATATCATGAGATCAAATAATGAAACAATAATATTTTATAGCATAAAGTGCGGCTGGGTTTTGCGCGACTTTTGTAGTACCATAAAAAAACAATGGATGCTAACGCGTTGTATAACACTATATAAAAAAAAAAATGGTTCTTCGGCATTGGTTCCTTTTTTCGATTATTCGGCACACTCGAATTTAATAAGACGTGTCGAAATGTAATATATCGCTTATTTGGGAGGTGTGCACGGCGAGGAGAGCGTTATTGTTTAACATAATTCACCATGATATTACAATTCAATATAATATTTTATACGTACATTTAAATAATATAATTCAATACGAATATATATTATGCTCCGGTAGGATTATTGAAATTCGTTCGAACGACAAATTCGAGACACGGCGAGATATAATATTGCATATTATAATGACGTGTATAGGTAGGTACGCCGACAAAACTTGACGACCGAAATCCCGCGCCCGCGGCGATGTTCGCAAAACCAACAATTTCGTCGTGCGCCGCGTAATCGAGTAACAATATTCATAGTGATAAATGCGACCGGAAATAATATTGTTTGACTTTATTATATCATACCTCGCGCGAGTGTCTGCGACTATATTAACTCACTTACACGCGATACATATTATATTTATAAGAGCCATAGCCGAAACACTGTACCCGTGTACGGAATTCAAACGAGGGTTGGGGTCTTGTTTCCGAATTAAAAAACCAAAAAAAAAAAAAATCCGTATGGTTTGTTTTGATTATTTAGTGTAGCCGCGCGGCGGAAACACAACAACAGATGCTGGATAGTCTGCAGGAGGCGGCTAAGGGCAAGATGAACGAGTTCATGAATTCGTTCAAGCAATCCGGGGCGGAAACACAACAACCGGGGCTGGGTATTCTGCAGGAGGCGGCTAAGGGCAAGCTGAACGAGTTCATGAATTCGTTCAAGCCGCCCGCGCCGGTGACACAACAACCGGGGCTGCAGGGTAGTCTGCAGGAGGCGGCTAAGGGCAAGGTGAACGAGTTCATGAATTCGTTCAAGCAAACCGCGTCGGAAACGTTCAACAAAGTGCAAGGAGCTATCGCAGAGCCGGAAAACACCAAAAAGGTCGAGTCGCAGCTGAGCAATTTCTTCAGCGGGGCGTTCAGTAAGCTCAAGAACACGTTCAGCTCGACCAAGACCAACCCGGACGATCAGTACAAACAGGAAGCCATCAAAGCGTTTGACGATTACGCGGTGAAACACCCGAAATGAGCCCGACCAGACGGTTATGACAACACCTATAATACAGACGAACGGAATACGATATGACCGATTTTCGTTAACACTGCTTTTAATATAATATTGAACGATATACATTGTATACTTGCGATTTAGGTTAGAGATTTTGTACTTTTCAATTTCCCATGTGCACCAACTTACATGGTGCATGGTTGTACAACGATCGCTAAATATATAAGACGTATATTTCATTGTAAATCGAAAATATTGTCAATAAAATCGGTATCCTGCAGTCTAATTTTTGTTGTTGTTCTATTGTTGTTGTCGCTGTGTTCGTCGTCGTCGTTGTTGTGGTGGTTTTTCGCGTTGTTTTCGTATATACGTTACCGACAACAATATAATATAATTAATTTTATATCTAACGAGTGTATATTGATTGATTAATTAATTAATAAACCTATCCACTGATTAGAAAAATAATGTCTGGCGAGACATACCTAACATGACCTATACAACGGGAACGGTTACAACTCAGATGCGTATACCATGTACGGAGACAATTTTTTACGCATATACCCAGTAGGTATATATGGCGTATGAATGGTTTTGTAACTAAATATTTTAAGTTTATTTCACAATAATATCCACAAATAATCATGGCTGTAATACAGCATAAACATAACTATGATGGGTATTTTAAAATCCGACGGCAGACACAGATTTCCAAATGTATTCCTACTCATTTGCGAGTAATGTTTTTCTTTTGAAAATGCCATATTATAGGTAAGAGGAAATATTGTTCAATTCTGTTAGGAAAAAGCTTGAAACTAAAAATACCATTTCCTTAATATTAAAGATGCAGGCAATTTTCAGTTAAGTTGAGCAGCGGCCACGCCACAGTCCACAGGCCGTACAGAAAAATTACAATTGAACCAGTTCAACTTTTAACTGTAGAATAGTCGGATTTTGATAATATTGTATTAACTATTGAAAACGAACTTTTTAATCAGCTAGTACTGGACTTTTTTGTACCTATTATAACTTCACAAAATAACGGCAGAAAAATACGTATTTCATAATACTCGACATTATTTGAACGTTTATTCCAAGTTCTAGAAATAGATTTTTTTTAAATCGTAATCCAAATTAGTCTATACAAAGTCTTTATCTGTCAAATAAAAAAAAAATACTATCGAAATCTGTCTATTTCTCATTTTCACGGGGCATGAGAGCTTTTCCTGTGCCCTGAGAGACCAGTTATTGTATTAAAAAGTAAAACTCAACAGATACGGTACCCTTAATATAATATACTATTATATTTATAATACACTTAGTAGATCCGATAAATTATCAATACAATATTATCAATAACCTGAATATAAGACGTATAACCGTACATTTATATTAATCTTGGCATACCTAATTATGAAAATTTGTATTTATATTATTTAAATATTTGTATATGATATTAAAAATAATGAAGCTCCAATCAAAAGTTTGGCACACTAGTCATATAAAAAAGTGTACACTACCATAAAAAAACTATATACATTCCGTGTAGGCAGCTTTAATCTAAATTTCAATTTAAATACATAATAAAATAAAAGTCACCCGAAGAACAATACAATGTTTATCCCCCAATAGTCTAATTTACGCTTATAAATATTTATATGGAAAAAAAAATCATTTCATAAGAGACAGCATTCATTTCCAGTAAAAAAAAGTTACACGTCGACTTGTTCGTTTTAGAAATATAGTGAATAATTTAGTGCATTTTAATATTTTATATTGTAATAGAGTGTGCTAATTTGTTTCTTTTAATCAATAATTCTATAGCGAAAAAATACAATTCACAAACACATTATACATGTGCTACTGTATAATTGTGTATTAGTGAATTGCAGCACTATTTCCTATACCTATAACCTCATACGTATAATATCATAATGCTTGGAACAACGAATACCGGAAAATTGTTTGACCTGCTTTGATGCTAGAGACAAAAAAAATATGTGATATTGCATAAAAATGTTTAAAGTATTTGATATGTGTTTTGAATCTCGAAGTATCAACGATAATCGTAGGTAGGTTAAAACCCGATAAAAAATAATAATTACTTTTGACAGTCCACTAAAAACACTATATATATACGAGCAACTCAATATAGATGAATTCGTATTTTCTCCGTCTGAATATAATTACACATGATATTATATAGAACGATCTATATAATAACGCGAACGAGAGTAAACAACATGGCTAAATTATATTATACGATATAAAATTAAGTATAGGTATAGGAGGTAGCCAGTAGATTATAGGTTGACGAGTTTTCAATTTTAAGAAGTCGTATGCAGTGTTCTGAGTTCTTACTTTACAGATAGAACCGGAGAAAAAGTCTAGAACAGTGTAATATAATAATAATATGTGTACTGGCCGTGAATGCCACAACTACAGCTGCAGCGGATGATGAAACATTGGCGATTTTCAGTTTTCGCACACGTACGGGTTTTTTATTGCCGTTGAGATTCAACACGTAAATGAAGCTTAAAAACATAATAATATTATAATAACACTAGAAAACCTTCACTGCTATATTATCGCACGTCATCTAATATCATACACTTGCGTCTCGCGGTATAACCACATCGATTAGTTGATCTGACTTTTCATCACAGTAATATTATGGTCTTATATAGTTTAGTTTATTTTCTCTTCTACGTACCTACAATATCACCTATACTATAACACTGCTTACTACAACTGAATCAGCTGTCTGTGTGTGCAGTGGCGTATTTAGGTTTTTGGCATGGTGGGTGGGGGGATATGATTTTATCCTGTAGCCTCGCCTTTAAAGTTAGAGGCCTTATTGCCTTGAGTTATAGGACTCTGAAAACTTTTGCATATCATATAAAACCCGTGGGGGGATTTATATTCCCTCGACCCCCTCCGTATAAATACGCCACTGTGCGTGTGTGTGTGCGTTATAAATTATAATCATTATAGTAATACGCGTCTATACACTATTTGGACTGTATAATATACACAGAATTATTTCGATCCCAGACCTACAATTTATGCCCCACTTAAAAATATATGTCGGTCTTTCATTAATTGATTCATCCATGATTAAAGCGGTAGCCATATATTATAGTCGTCTAAATCGCATTGATATTTTTTCAACTTGCAATAAATAATAATATGTTATTCTAACAAAATAAATGAACAAATTAAAACCAGTTTACAATCATATGAAGAATCACAAACGTTAAAAAAAAAATAAAATAAAGAATATGTACACTTACACATATTATATCGTTTTCTCAGACCATAATTTTGTAAAAAATACTTAGCCACCTCCGGGTACACGTACTCCTCGCGAAAAAAAAACCCGATGAAATGATAACAATAATATGTAACAATATTAATATTATGCTCGTGACCCTGTGCAGTGTGCACTGGTGCAGATATGTGGCCCGTGGGCGTGTTCTACCTGTTTAACAATAACAATAACAATAATGATTTATGTGTACGACGAGCACCACGTCCGTCACATCAGTGTTATCTATATATAATATTATGACCAGTGTATCTATGAGGTTGATTTGTTGTTATTTGTGTGCAGTTGGCAGCGTCCGATGAGAACCATCAGCAACACGGACAGGACGTGGTCCAGCAGACAATCGGGCACGCCGACAAGGACGCACTGCCGGAGACGTCTACATCGTCCAGCTCGTTCAAGGACAAGTTCAAGGGTTTCGTTGCCAGCGTCAAGGAGGGAGCGTCGGAAACGCTGGACACCCTGAACGAGAAACGCAAGGAGGCGTACGCCGGAACCAAGAAGATCGTGAACGGCGTCATCGACAAAGTCAAGTCGTTCAACAAGGGCAGCTCCGAGGAGGACGAGCCCAGGGCTCCGGAATCGTCGTCGTCGGAAGAGCACGTCAAGGACGCCGCCAACAAGGCCAAGGACGCTGCCAGCAAGGCCAAGGACGCTGTCGTCGACAAGACACAGAACTTCATGAATTCCGAAAAGCTCAACTGATGACCCGTTTACGACATCTCTCCGATCACACTATCCATGCATTATAATGTTTTATAACTATAATATTATATCGTACAATAATCATATTTCATTTTTCACGCATCAAACAGTGAGCTTCCTTATGAGCATCCGAGACGATGTTCTGTCCGTCGACGCCGCCATGAACGCGTGTCACAGTAATAATATACATTTAGACGTTTGTAGACGGCTAACACACGTCTTAGACGGATGTCTGGTCGTCTTGTAAACGTGTAACACGCGTTCGGCGGTGGACCGTTTTCCATTTTAACTTACATTATAATACATCTCCAATACATTATTTAAAAGTATTATCTGTAAGCACGATAAGTGTAAGCCGACGATATTAATACTGTTGTCTGTTAATATTGTCAATAGCATTAATATTAATGTTACTCTCTATTTTTAGACTTAAACTATTACTATTATAATATGCATATTCGTTAAATTTAATACAATATTGCATTATTTTTTCAACAAAATATATTTACGTATTTATTTCTATTTAAAATTCAAAAGTGGTTTTATATTTCGACACATAGGTACCTTTTTTTTAAATGAACCGTTTACGGCGGTAGTCAGTGATACATAACGCGGACTAAAACGCGTTATTATAAACGTTAAAATATTAATATGTACGAAATAGTTATTATTATGTCCTACGACCTACAACTTACAAGTGTGTACAAACAACTAAATGTACCTAATGTATGACTAATTTCGTACCTTTTAGGTAGTCATAATATCAAAAGCCATACAAGAAACAAGAAAGTCCTGTGAGATGCCCTACAACTAGTTAGACTTTCAATATTCCCAAATTTGAAGTATATTTCATTGTATCTATACGTTTTATTTCAATAATTTGGTTTATGTTTTATTATGTAGTCATTATACTTCGGTTTTGTTCACACAATTTAAACGCCAAATGAATTGATTTTAATTATGTTGTTTTTATAACAAGCAAAATAAAGTAAATAATAATTATTGAATCAAGAAGAGTCTCGTTCGTCGAAACACGATATTCCCTCAACCAGTCTTGCCCGCAAATTCGTTTTCGGTAATATTTATTTTAGGTACATTCATTGGTGCTGATCTATATTTCGTGTCTTAGGAAAAAAATACTAGATGACCTATCTGCTTCAAACTAATTTTTGTAGCCTGCCATTACTAATTATTATACTATATATTATTATCATGTTAAAATTCCACAAATCACTTATAACCACTCATCGACCTACCCGCTGTTTTAAAAAAAAAAAATTTGGCGAATTTACCTCAATTGGTGTACCATTGATAATTCAATGCGACGTTAAATCGGTAGAACAAAACGCTATAAATCGGTAATTTTTTTTAAGCTGTGGGATAATACTATATTGCTATTATGCAATTAAAAACAATGTATAAGATCCAAGCTTTTATTTATGAATTCCAATCATTAATAATTCGATTATACGTCTACACTCCGATTTTACGCTATATGTGCCACATTATTGAAACTCTGCTGTAGGTGTAAATGAAATAAATGGATATTAATTTTAAAATAATATTAATACAAATTCTCTATTTCCTATAAATGTATATTAAATAAGCACTATATTAATATATATATTTTTTATATTTGTCAAAAATATTTAGTACTTCGCAAAAACCATCATTAATTATAATTTAATACGTCCTATGTTAACCTAAACTGTCAACACACACTAAAAATTTCACTTTTAACTGTTGAGAATAATGCTGTATACATAATACAATATTTACGAATGAGGTCAACGAACATATTCCAAGAATACAACGTGCACAGTGCATTCGAACAATATTATAGAATAATAATATTACACATAAATAAAACAATAAAATAATTTTAAAACTGCAGTCATTTCATTCAAATATGAATTTGCTCCGATAATGCATTAATGATTGCAAATATGAAATTTCTTAACAGTACTTAGAAGTACCCTTCACATTCACTTGGCGTGTAAATAATTATTTTAAAGTTCAAACTCTACAATCACACCTGCCAAGTTCGGTACAACTTTACGAATTTGTTGTTAGGTACATACCTAATTATACATATATACAATAATTATTACTATAAGCAGGTTAGAAACAATAATGGAATTATTGCCAATTAGTGCACCCGAGGTACGTGTAAATTATATTATTATATTTTATCACATTATACCTATAGGCTATATATAGGTACGTCCTACTCATATTGTATTATAAACAATTAAGTATTCGTGTGTGCAGTTATATTTAAATCCTTAATAAGATGATTTTATACTATTGTTTTTTCGTGTACGCTTGCAATAATATAGTTGAGAGTACCGCAGTATACAAAAAAAATCTCGACCCGAGTGCAATAATCATAATTATTTCTACACATTTTCCACAAATCGCGATACCTACGTATATCACGTGTCATTTACCAGCATATAGTTCATACAATTAATAATAATACGGTACCAGCCACTGTTGAAATCACCGTACAAACAACAAAACAATTGGATATTGTTTAACAAACAACATGATATACATAATATATAATATAGAGATAAATCGGTTTTTTTTTTTGTCTTTTATCTAATCCCGTTTGATAGCCGAATGACGAAAGACGCGCAAAGCAATATAATATTGTAACGAAATCCATCAAATACCGTACACGGTCAGCAAACGAACTGTTTAGTGTTCAGTCGACACGCACGCCGGTTGATAGGTAACGTAAATGAAATAATATTTGGTTCAATTTTTTTACACCAGTCCTCAGAAGAAGAAAAAAAACTATGATCGTTTCCCGTCGTTTGCTCGGTGGTTTCCTGTTGATCGGCTTGGCCATGTCCGTCCTACACGTAAGCTAAACTATAAAAATTACAATACAATAGGTATTATGATATATTATAACACCTATTGTGTTGTACATGCACTATTTATATTATACATATTATTATTATTTTTTCCGACTTTTCTCTTTCGGCGGTCCGTCTTTATCTGCGATGGAATATTATTATTTATTACGAACTCGTTAAATATTTTATGGTGAAAAGATGCAAACGAATTAAAATAATATTATGTGTGTATACCTACGCGAAATTCTACATAATACAACCATTAAATTTATTTCTCAGAATTCCAATATGAATAACAATATTGCATAATTTATGGCATTATATTATTTGTGTTCATTTACAGCAATGTCTTGTGTGAGATTGTGACCGTCGATTTATGCTGTATACGAAATTTCACGTTTGTGGGTTTCATCTTAACAATATATACCTACGAACTATAACGACACTGTATAATATGTTAATATTGGTCCCATAATATTTTGGCGATGTATCACAAAAAAAAAGTCAAACGAATAATTATTATATATTTATACATTTCGTTTTTAACGGTTTTACATTCGTCACATAAGACCAGATAAAGTAAATCTATCTCGAAGAGCCCGCTAATAAAATCTTATGAAATCCATGTGAACATTTTTTCTCACCTAGGTAAAAATCGAGATAAACATCAAAATAATTTCGAACGATTGGAATAAATACCAACAAAACATATTTAGGTAAGCTAGGTGTCGGAAATCGATTTTCGAATGGTCTAAATTATTATTTATATTGATCTAAAATTAACTTTGGCTGCATATACCATTAGTTCTGTATACAATTATTGTTTAGCTTAAAATTTCAAATTCAAAGTCACCCCTTTTATTAGCATTCCTGGACCATCTCCTGTTTGGCCATTGATATACATTAAAAGTGTATTATGATTAGAAAAGTTTATCGTTTAATGACAGAACTCATACTCGTGACTTCTGGGTTAATATTAATCCGAGCTTGTGGTACAACAACTGGAACATCCGTATATCAATATTTATGATTTTCTTGCAAACATTCTCATGCCTAATAAGAAAAATGTTCAACATAATAAATTGTAACAATATATTATTATGTTGTGTAATATAATATCATAATTCATACCATTCGAACATATTGGATATATATCATAAATCCTCCATTCGTCAACTATAACCTATAGACGGCTGCAGACAGCACACTGATGAATAGTCATGTATACGAAATATGACCGTCGTCGTATGGTAAACAGTGAAACGTAGAGACATAATATATATATATTATATATAGGTACCTACAATGTACATGCACGACTAACATATTCGCTTTTTACGAACGTACCTTTTTACATTTATTTTCATAGTTTAATAATAATTGGACACTTGTAACTCTAATTGCCTATGTGCGTGAAAATATGATTTATCTTATAATATTGTGTAATATTGTAATATTAGTATATCGAGAGATAACGCAGAAATTTGTATTACACTTTAAACTAAAAACAAAATTCCTAGTGCGCCTTACGTTAACTGTAACGAACTACGCCATTGATTAGTAGGTACACTATCTATATATTATGAACAACGTCTAACTAAATATCATATACTTGACCTGCTAATATTCACATTTATGTGTCAAGACTTGCGGAAACCCAAACAATATGGTTACAAAAGCAAACAAATAAACACGTCTGTACCCGTTTAGTTTTTATTTTTTTATTTTAAAATTCAGGAAAAGCCTGGAAGTTAAACTTCTAGCTTACCTATACATTTACTATACCTATTTAATTGTATTGTATTAAAATGTAAAATCATTCACTGTCTTATGCGTAGAGTATAATTATTATAATTTATGGCACACGTTGGTAAACAAACGCACAACTCACAATAATACTGACTCACTTTTATATTAGTTAATTACTATACAATATGATATAAATGATCATACTACAAATCGTATACAAACCTAGGCGCACTATTGCAAATTATTTACTTTAAACTAGTTCCATAACACAATATCATTAATTTTTTCCATTCAATTATTTATTTGGGTACGTTATTGAAAAATATTAGTTGTAAATGTTTAGACCTACCATATAATAATAATCCACAAATTTTAAACTTTCGAAATCGTTAGCTAAGTATTTCCTCAAGATTTAACTGAAAATAGTTTTAGAATTAAGGTAATTAAAATAAACTGTATACTATTATGCTTGTGCTCACATCCAATAAACGATCGTCAAAAGTTTAATAATTTCTTAGACACGAGTTTTTATGATTCATGATTTCTAAAATTACTTTTTAGCCAAAGCTAATTTTACTTATCTACGAATTACTGTTGTAGAATTGAAGTTTTAACACATATCAGTAGGTCAGCAGTGATAACTTCGCAATAAAACGAATAACAATGATTCTTAATAAACTAGGTAATAACCAAGTACAAACTACGAACAACTGCGTCGTGCGGTATTCTCAAAGCTCGAATTCGTAGTTAACTACACCGTATGTGCCTCAATAATTATAGAACTATACCACGATGGTAATCGAGCAAAACCACTTTAACCCATACATTTCCGAAGGTTTGATGCCTACCACGCACTATTAAATAACTTTCGGCATTCAGAACTGTTGAAAATTTCGCGGGTTCCTAGAAATGTTATTTTCAAACTTTCCTCATACCTACCCCCGTCTGATTGTCGAGTTAGGCTGGTCGCTGGTGGCGCTGGTCAATGAATACGATATACATCTATATATACAACATATTATACTTGTGTTCAACATATTATTTTATGGCAGGGATGTGCAAGTTTTAGTGGTATATATGCGTATGGTTTAGGATCGAGGTTTAGTCCAGTCGACGAGAGAGGTTTTAAAGCGAGCCACCGCTCCGGAGTGGTCGTGGCGTGCGATTCACACGACGTTGTAATATTATATTGTTCGCAGCAAGTGGAAAGTATGGAGACGGTTCTGCAACGACCTTCGCTGGTACAGAATGTACTGCAGCAAGCACTGGCCATCGGAAAACGGACGGTAGATTTGTTTTTCAAACCGGGGCTGATGATACCGAAAAACCTTTTGGCGAGCACGAGAAAGATTAGATTCAACACCATGTTGAACGGCTCCAGGATGAGAAACCTAGCTAGAATGCGTCGGATGAGGAAACGAATGAACGCCTTGCAGGGAAGAAGGCCCAAAACACTGCACTGACGTCTGGCGTCTGACGTCATACTCAATATATTCATCAACAGTATTATCGACATAGTATTATATACCTATCATATATTGTGATGACTCTCGTGATGTATTGCTTTAATTGTATAAACGGAACCATATTATTAATTGTTCGGGTTGAATAAATGTCTGCAATACAATTCACAATGTTCCTTTGTATGTGACGGACCTTGATCTAATAATCAATATTTTGTTGTGTGTATCTTATGTTGTGCTACGCGCAAATGTTTGTGTTTGCATTAGATGTGTGTATTTAAATTATTGTTTGTTTTTAAAAATACCATTACAAGGAAACGTGAATCATCTAAATATTATTTTTTAAGTTTATTTTTATTATTTTTATTATCTGTTGAGGCTTCAACAACGATGGTATTAGCCTATTTTTTGTTTAATGTAATAATACCCCTTCAGTTTTGATTTTTGAATTAAGAAACCACAAATGTAAAATAAAACATATAATCTGCACGACAAACATTCGACAATATTATTGAAACTTATGTTTCACGAGAACAATATTTTTTCGTCAAACACGAACACGCTGCAGAGGACTATATTATTGTCGATTTAATAATATACGATTGTTTGAAACCAAAATGTTAAATTATCACGAAATTGTATTGCCGTATTGTTAAGCTAGAACATGCCAGAAGAAAAATAATAATATCATAACTTCAAATTACTTTATTATTCATGTTATATTCCTTATTTATACAAGTAGAATCACCGCGCATAATATAGCTATAGCTTGTGCCAAGTGTGCAGTCGCTTGTAATAATCCGGATGAAACAATATTTTACTATTTTTTTTTTTTTTATGTATATTTTTTATTCGATTCTTATTGTGCGTTATACTCGTCAAAAATGTCAATACAACGCGTGTCTACACTTTTTAAATACTTCTGGTTTGGACATGGATTGTAGGTTGGCTAGTACACCTTTTTAATATTATATTTATAGCGGTTTGTTTCTAACCGTGCGTGCAGTCGGAGACCACGGCAGGGGCGGCATTGATTACAATCGATGTTTAGGTGTTGGAAGGTATAAGTGGTATATTTTCGGAATATTGTCGACGATGATAATAATAGTAGGTATACAACCGTGAAACGATTTCGCATCGTGAGTATCGCAAAGTGAAAACATCATGACGGCGAGAAGGTTATCACTTATCATATTTTGCTAGTTTAAAATATACACAACTGCGCATAACAACTGAATAAGTAGTTTACGTTCAATTAAGGACAATCATATTCGAAATAACGATGACAAACAAATCAGTTTAGGTACGGACCGAATTCATGTTCTCTTACGGCCACTTAAATGCATTTAACTCTCAGTTTGACAATTGAACTAATCAATATAATTGTTGGCCATCTTCACTTATCGCGTCGTGAGGAGACAAAATATTTTAATATAATAATATATTGTTGAAATTAAATAACTTAAGTCAAAAACGGTGGTATCATTTGAGAATTACGTTTGAAAATATTATTGACTAAAAAATAAGAATATTACTATCCATATTTCTATAGTATCAAATTATAGGAACGACGTATTTGTCATGATTATGATGCAGGTACCTAATTCATTGATATGAAACAAAACTATTATAGTATTAATTTATAAGTTACCTATTCGATACGATTTAGTGCATGTTAATTGTTAATATATTATAGAATAAACTAGATTGCTAACTGTGATATTGGTTGAAGCTATTGGCCGCCATTTTAATTGAGGCCAATGTTCGTCATCACTCATGTTTATAAGATATAACATGAAATGATTTGTATATAAAAATTATTATTTTTCTAAATTAGTTTATTATCGACATTAAATAAGTGTAATAAGACCCCATCGGCCTCTTTTTAAATGGCGGATGGTAACTTCACGTTGTATTACAGTTGACAATCTAGTTTATTCTATATTATATCTGTGTGCAATACTGCAATACCCACATGTTAAGATTTTTTTGTTTATGGATTTATAGAAACTGTAAAATATTAAAGTCAATATACAATACGAATTATGTACTATTAATTGGCGTTTTAATGTTTCTGATGGATTCATGAAAATATTTTTAACCACTAATATTGCTAGTTGGTCAAGGATTTTTTATAAGTATTGCTTAAACGAAATGTTACAAATTAGAATATAAAAATACCACTAACGTTAACCACCATGCATTGGCTATTAATTTCTATCAAGGTCGTAAATACGTAAAAAAATATCTGAGAACAGCGTGCCACGACAAAATCAATCATCGATAGAATTTATTTATCTTCTTTAGATATTTAAAGCGTCTGTCGCGAGAAGTGTAACGGAAATGTGCGTGAATCGGCTTGAACATATTATTGCGTATTTGAACGTCTATCAGTTTTAATGAAATGTATATTACGTACAATAATATCAATTATTTTTTATTAACTATCACTAGTTATTATAATGATAAATTATTGGCACCGTGGACTAATTTTTTTTCGGTTGGAGGGGCACCGGACTGGCGATGAAAATGTTTGGGGTTTATCATATTTATATCGCCTGAAATTTATATAGGTATAATTATACACGCAGATATATTGAATAAGTCGTAATACTATAACGTCGTTTGTAAAATATGTATACATAAATTAGATTTTAAAAAGAGGAAAAATAGGTTATCACTCTGCTGCACAGTACTCGAGTATACCTATACTTCGTTATTGGGTAAATCGTTATTTATTTTGCTATTAGTGGGTTGAATTAATTTTTGACGAAAACATTGCATTTTAAAATATCATTATTGTGTGTGTATAGTAAACAGGGTTGGGATTTTATAGCATTTACATATTTCTAATGATATGCTTAAAACATAGCAGAGTTAGCTAAAAATATGTTTCGTGATACAACGAACTCAAATTAATAATTTTTTTTTGCTTTTTTTCGCATATTTTTCGGATTTTGTTGGGTTTTTTTTTGTCGATTTCTACTGCGATTATTAATCGCCGACTATCAACGAACGAGAGTTGAATGCGTTGTATAGTCAATTCATTCGGACTACCTATTTGAATCAGAGTGACTAAATTATTTAAAACCTCAAGTAACAATACCTATAATAATTTGTAAGCGATTAAAAATCATTAATTAATAAATTTCATTTTTCATTGCATATTTTGTTGTTTTTATTGCATATTTTTAGCGCATATTTAGCAATATTTAAGGTAATACTATAGCTTATATTTATACAATTTTAAGTGCTTTAAAATCCCAACCCTGATAATAAAATATTCAAGTACCTATCTGCGAATGATTCCAGTAATAAAAAATTAAATTTGAACATTGTATTAAATTTTTAAGCTATAAAAAATTGAATATTTTGTAAATGTGTAACCACAAAATCATATGCAAATATTCGTATTAAAAAAAATCGTTCCGATATTTTTCATATTTTTAAATAACTATAATACAAATTTACCAGAAACCTCGTTTTAAATTTTCCAGTTTTTGGACTCAGTGAATTTTTATAGACATTAATAGAAAAAAAAAACTATGATGTGTAAAAAATGATTATATTAAAATTTGATGAAAATTTCAAGTACCTAACTACGGAAATTTGTTTTTGAATTACACCGAAAAAACAAAATCGATTTTTCTGAATACCTATACTGGTTTTACGTATACATTTTCAATTTTTAGTAAATTTTTTTTCCCTGTTATTTTCAAAAGTAGGTATTTGGAATTGTTTACATTTGATCCTCCCAAAATACCAATCATAGATTCAGTTTTCTACTAGAAACCACCCCTCGACTTGAAATGTAACAGTCACAAATGGTGATGACAGACGGAAAAAAAACACACATCATTGTAAAATCGATACATTCATCGCTTCGCTCAGAGACTAACAATGTAGGTCATGAACTGGGTATTCATAATTGTGACGTGTTGATCACTTTGATCCGCTCCAATTATTAAGTGTTCAAGAACGCTGCATTCATTAAGGTCACTATAAAAACAATAACAAAAAATATTCGATCCCAAAATCCTAAAATTGTGATTTGTCTTTTGCACGGAAAGGTTCGTACGGCCGTTCAAATATATTGGGGGCAGCGGGCTATAGTCTATGGATTCTGTTATCATGGCACATAGACATAGTACTCAAAAGTATCGACTAGGTCAATGTTTAAATATTGAAGCATTATTATTATACAACTCCAAAAGGTTAAGACGGACACAAATAACCACACACACACACACACACACACACACACACACACACATTGTAAAATCGATAGATTCATCGCTTCGGTCATATTATCCGGAATAAAAATGTTAAGATTTTAACGTGCCATTAACTGCATCGTAAAATATTATAAGCATATACTATCGAGCTGATAAAAATGAAAATGTCTAATGATTAATGATAATGCGCCATTTTATGGGGCCTCCTAATTGTTTTTCGCACCGGGGCCCACAAAGCGTCGTTGTGGCACTACTGTTATGGTTTTTTCCTTAGAACGCAACGGCCTCACCCGCCAGCGGAAACGATGGCGAAGACGGCGGCGGCGGCGGTGGTGCAGGCGGTGGCAGTGTCGTTGACGGTGGTGAAGGCGTAACGCCGTCACCGTCGCTGATGGACCGGGTGTCGGGCGTAATGGACAGCGTCAAGATGCAAGCGTCCGAGACGCTCGACGGGGCGGGAGCAGCGGCCGGGAACGCGGCGACCGTGCTCAGTCGCCTCCAGCCAAGCGTGACCAAGCCAATGTCGGAAATCGGAGGCGGAAAGCGCATTGCTGAGAAGAAACTGCCGTCGGGCGACAACGCGCTGGGAAGGCTGCAGGAGACCAAGGGGCGCACCGTGGCCGCGGCCAAGAAGGTGATGGACGAGACCATACACAAGCTGCAGTCGACCGTCAGTGACATACGGCGCACGGTCAGCGGCGATGACCGGGACGACGTCGGCGGTGACCGGAGGATCAGCACCGCGCTGGACAGCCTGCTACGGGCCGTCGGCACGGAGGGCAAGGCGGTGTTCGAGTACGCGTCCGACGTCATCAACGAGACGGCCGACCGTGCCAAGGCGGCCGTCGACAAGGCCCAGCAACAACAAAAGCCGGTGCGGCGGCAGAACCAATAACAATGATCATAATAATAATATTATCGCATATTAATTATTTCGCGTTACATGACACTGTTTGAGAGTTTACGTCATAATACTATAAAAATTATATCAATTTTATTATTTATTTTATATCAATGAGACATTGTCCGTTTACTAATAATATTGTACCTTTAATAATTAATAATTGTTAATAATATTATACTGTTTTACAATACATTTGTTTAATAATATTATTTCTATGAATATTTGTGACTTAGCTTTGCATTCCTAATGGCCGTACATGTAATATTCTTATAATATTTCTTAGGTAATATATCATTCAGACGCGGCTTGTGACGATAATAACGCAATTCGTCTCATAATATATGAATGGAATCAAATTAAAAAAGTACTCACCAAATCGTATCCACCTATGATACAGAAGCTGTTAAAAAATTCACCAATACTAGGTGCATATCAATGTATAATAATATTACCTATGTGTAAATAATATTATATTCTGCGAGCATAACCGAGGTTCAATTCAAATCGCAACGCGATTGATTATCCACCACAGTTAATGAATTGTACAACTATTTCGATCAAACGCACATTTTATAATAAAATTTACCTTTACCTAATACCTATGTAAGCATAAAAACACCGTGTTAATATATTTTTTAGAGTTTTGTAGGTTACCATAACGTTTTATGAGTTACGAGAAACATTGTATTAAATTTACAGTTTTTAGTTAGAAAAATTGACTGTTTTCTACATTTTTAACTACAAAACAATTTGAAAACATTTATGATTTTGAAAAATTGTTGTCAAAATTAAACTTTAAACGCTATTCAAAAGTCATGCTTGCGTAGGTATACAGGTATACTTATTATTAATACTTTTAAATACTATTTTAATAACTTATCACGAATCTTTTATTACATTTTTAAGATGTTTGACACTGCAAAACATTTTAATTGATTCTTATAAATAATTTTTATAAATAGCTGAATAAAAGTAAAAATATTGTTTTGGTTTATACCATATTGTAATGACGTTTATAGAAAAAACTAGGTAGGTAATATACGTTTTTGGTAAAAATTGCAAGTACATACTTTTGTTATTCGGTTTTGAATTACAACCAAATAAAAAAATCGTATCGAAAAAATCAAACTTCAAACGCTCATAAAAAAATCAGTTTGACATTTCGGTAGGTATATTTTTTTTTTATTATTATTAAAGGAAAAAGATACCAAGGTACGTGGAATCTTGTTTTAAATTTTCAAATTTTAGATATAAAAACCAAAATTTTATGAATTTGTGAATTTGTAATTTTAGCTTTTGGTTTTTGGAGGCCCCCTAGATTGGAGGCTTGTGTGCATTTCACATCTTGCATACCCAATATTCGAGGCATTATTAGTTACGGTCTTGTAAGATGGTGACAACGCATGTGAGTGAGACGTCCTCTAAATAAATTCATACTCGTTAGTCGTTGTCCATTAGTATATAATATAAATAATATATTTACGTTGTAAATCCCATTATTTAACTGTATTCTAATTATATACATGATGACTAGATACTAGATAGTACCCCGTGGCAAGTATAATAAAATATTAAAATCTGTTTTGATGTACGACAAATTAAAACTCGTTCGACTTTAATGAGTCTCTGCAGTGCTATATTATGATGTATCGAGTGTAGTATATTCATTTAATAATAATTTAAATACATTTTACCACGACGAAAATGAGACTGGGACAAGAACCTTAAATATTTATCCTTGTTCCTAAGGAAATTTACATTCCGTTCACTATATAAGTACCTATATGGTTATAGCTTTATAAATTACTTTCTCGAAATAGGGGGTAGGAGGAATTGGTGAATTGCCATACAGCAACAAATATAAAATCGCTAAATAATCAAAAAGTTATAGTAATTTTTTTGGTATTTAATAAGTCATTTTTTATAAATAATTAAAATGAGTCTTACTTGTATGTTATATAGGACTATTATCAACAATTAATAGATGATAATAACTTATATTCGGGTCTCAATGATACACAGATTGTTATACATTTGTAAAATAAAATGTATTACTATGCATTATATTATTATAAGTTGTTGTTTCTAACGTGTACCTACGTTTATATTTCAGTGTGCTGTTTGCCAAAAATTGGAAACTTTTCGAGTTATGAAACAACATTTAGAGGATCTGATGGCAGGTAAAACAAACGTCATGCTTGACGATCATTCAAACTTTAAGACCAAGATCCAAACTCCGATCAATGATTGGAATAAGGAAGCCACTGAGGCTATCCAACATGGTACAAATGTATTAATGGACTCGTTTCGGTCGACCGATGAAGCTATTCAAAAGTCCACTGATAGTGTTAAATCTGACATCGAAAATGACAAGAAAACCAAAAAAGTAACGTGAATGGTTTGACTATTGCATTGAATAAATTCATGTTTTACTTTTTTTTTTTTTAATAAAATATAATAAACCTAATTCATTATTATTATTTTGAAAAAGTCATAATAAAAATTACTAAAAATAATATAAGTAATATGAAAAAAAAAAACATTTTGTTGAGTCATATTTAGAATAAGTACATCAATATTTATCGACTGTCCAACAATTTAATTTTAAGTACCTACCCTTTGTGAACACTTTCTAGAATCTATCCAATGTATCAAACATTATTTAGGTAATAATTAATAATTAATAATTAGTTGTACAATATTTCAAGATCACAACATATTGTAGGTATAATTTAGTATACGATATTATAGAATATTAATGCATATTATTTAATATTTAACAATAAAGAATATATCACATAGCGCTATCTATGAATTTGTTAATGAAATCATCAACAATTTAATCATACAGTTTTTTTTTCAAACAATAAAGTAAGGTAAAATATTTTATGAACTTTTACCATGTAGAATATGATATAATATGTGAATAAATTATTTAATTTATTGTGAGTTACGTGATCATAGTTTATAGTAATATAATTAATATTTCCATTTGATTACGAAAAAGCTAAAAGGTGTAAATTAAGGTAGGTACTCCTAACCTTATAAAACAATAGGTAGTTTCAATAGCCAATAACGTTTTATAACAATGAAACAATTTAAAAAAAGCGGGAAAAAAGGTGGTCTTCCGCTTTACAGTTAGTATATTAAATGTTCGTAATTTTGGAGATTTTCGTACAAATTTGAACTTTAAATTTTTAAAAAAGAAATGTGATGACTAGTTTTTTTTTAGTGTTAATGTTATCATACCTTAATCGTAAAAAAAAACTAAAAACTTTTAAATATCTATAAATAGCATGAAAAGAAAAATATTTTTTGAAATTATGTCATGCTAATGTGTATTTGGTAAGAAATCTAAGTCCCTATACATAATTTATTTTTTGAATTACAGTAAAAATAATACCAATTTCTTTGAAAACGTGTTTTGAGCCAAAATTCCCGTTTTCCCAATTTTTTTTTTTTCCTGATTATTAATTTGATAAGTAATATTTAGTGTGTATTTTAAATTTTCATCTCCCCAAAGTACCAACAAGACGATTTCGCTACCATAAACAAGCTTCAAAGTTGAAAATCGAAGCATTTCTTCTACTATAGATCATATAAGTATACTGAACACAAAAAAACACTTCATTGTAAAAAGTACAATAATTGATTATAAGTACTATATTATGTCAAATAATACCGATAGGTTTATTATTTACAGACATATGAAATATATATATTTATGTTATTATTTTAACAATTGTAAATTAAAAATTTTTTTACTCATTTATTAGATTATATAGTGATTATTATTGATTTACAGTTGTAAAATAAAGACCTAGTTAAATACTTGCTAATAAACTTATAATAGATAATTTTAAACAAGTGCAAATAAAAACATTTCTAACGAATATACTGTCATAATATTAACATTATAATTTATAATTATGTTCAGAACTTAAATGGGCAAATTATGATGTTGAATTCACCATCACAATTGTTAGGATATTTTATAGTATATTATAGTATAAAATGCCTAAAATTAAAAAATATCAAAAACTGCACAATATATCAATATATATCAATTTACAGTTTAAAAAGTAATAAAATAACATTTTTTTCAGAATATTATCCAATATTAATTTAAAATAAAATTGCCTATATTAAACCCCTTGAAAAATGGATATGAAACGGCGTCTTCTTAAATATATATATAATTTTTTAGCAAACGACAATGCCATATGGTTTCTTTTTTAAAATTGCTTTGACAGTGGTTTCCTGAAATAAAATCTCACCGGAACGGAACCTAATTAAATTTTCTATACTCATCAAATTCGTCATACGTGTTTACGGATCGGGGTACGCGAATATGTGCCGTCTGTGACTATTTCGATGATAAATTATTACACTGTATTAAATTAATAATGATTTTAATTATATCTCCGATTTCTACAGTTGTTGCTGACAGACAGTATACAATTCTTTACAATACACTAATACAGGATGTTCAAGTAGGGTACACCACATAAACCGTATATGCACCTGCTCAAGAACATAAGGCTGAATAGCAACAAGTAGGTACCACTAAGACGAAAGAAAAAATTAATTTAATGACTAATGGCACGACCAGACCGACATCGATAAGAATGTGGATTTCTGGAGGTGTATAATATAATAGTATTATAAAGTAATGATCTCTGTAACCCCGATACAGGTAAAAAATGTTGGCCTTTTTATTATTTTCCATAGGTTTACCTTATGCCCGTAATGTATATTATATATGTGTGTGTGTTAGTTCACACTACACCTTATAGGCACTCAATTATTGTCCATATACGGGACCAACCGCGACGTGCTTGGTGGATTGGATATTATATTATTATTATTTATGAAAGATTAAAGATCTAAAAGATCTATATATACAAAGAATATACAATGGTTGTCCAAAAAAAAATAAAAAATTTTGCCTAAAAAAATCACATTACCGCTTAACATGCTAACAATATGACCGAAAAAACCAAATATTAATTAGACACATATTTGCAAGGCTATTTAACCATTCATATATTTTGTAATTGTAAATGTAAACAGTGCCAATTAACTCCAAATGTATTTTATTATTTACAATCTATTATTGCTTCATTGAAATTAATTAAAATGCTAGTACTGTTAATATTAAGTCACTATCACAGCATCGCCTTATAAGAGCGATATTTTAAATTCATTTTTGACGAAAAAAGAATTAAAACGGTATTTGACGTATATGATGCGTACTACTAAAATTACTCTTAACGTTTTATAAATAATTAAAGTATAAACGTAGGTACCTATAAGCCGTGCTCGTATGTTTCATTTTACAATATTCTTATTGTTTAGTAGTATATTTCTTTATCTTGGGTCAAATGGGTTAATGACGTAAAACGCAGATATATTGATAAGTGTACACACTGTAGTGATCCCTCACTAACGCTCATATTTTGAGTTCAAAGACGTTGACGGTTGAATAGGAGAAAAGGTTGCAGAGTGACAAGTTACACAAGTTAGGTATAAGTAATTTTATTAACGTTAAAAAAGTAATTGATCACAATTAAGTGTAAATAAATTTGAGGACAGAGCGAAAAACATCTGCCCGAGAAGTTAGTTACGTACCTATACAGTATGTACGTAGTGCAAACTCTAAACCAATTCTAATTTTGCTATAGACATCATCTTATGTTTATATGAAATCTATGCGGATATAAACGTACACGGTAGAGTCTAGGAGATGGATATTTGAAAGGAGCCGGAGCTAGATGTCGTTATTGCCAAAAGACCTGAACTATAAACAATTTAATAGTTTTGTTTTCGCATTATTTTGGTAAAGCGAAGATCCGTAAATTTATCATTGGATTAATTTTTTAATTGCCCGAGGTATTAAAAAAAAGACTGATGGTCTTGTTGTTGTCCAGCGTGCTACATCGTGAGAAGTGTACTTATAATATTTAATATAAAGAAAAGCGACTCCTTCGGTTTACTACATTCCTCCCCTCGAAGATGGAAGTCCCCGACTCCCCTTAATCCAAGAATGTACGAAGTTGTGGATAGCCGGTAGGGCTGTTCCTCGGTGCGAGTGGAAATTCGATTATGTCGACGCTTCTTAGCGGCGTTTCTTGGTTCGCACCATGTTCTTCCGTTTCTTCTTGTGACTCCGTTACCTTTGTGTAGTCTGCTTTTGATTTAATCATATATATAATAAAAATGCTTACTGCCATAAAAATTACACTTGTTATGACATAAAGTATGTAATTGTTTAGTTCCTGTGTGTTTTTTAGTTCGTCGATTCTGTGGTCGACTTTGCGTTGTTTCTCTAATTGTTTTTTCGAACCTGTCACTGTATTTAGGTCCTCCACGTTGTTTGTTTTGACATGTAAGTCTTCCATTAAGTTGTTGTTGTCGGTGTACGGCATATTTTTGACTTGTTCCAAGGTATTAAAAAAAAGATTGATAATCTTGTTGTGGTCCAGCGTGCTACATCGTGAGAAGTGTACTCAGGGACGGATTGGGCCATAGGGAAATCGGGAAATTCCCGATGGGCCGCGTACTAAATAGTAAATAGTAGGTAGACATATAATCTAATTAATCTAATTATATAGTAAATATATTACCATTGATTATAGATTATTCATTCAATGATATTACGTAATAACAGTCTATAATATTATAACTTAAAAAGTTGTAAATTTTAATAATACAAGTATACTGTATACAACGTCTACAACAGAAACTGAATAATAATATTAATCATCAATAAGTATAAAAAATAACTGTTATCAAAAAAATCAACTTCAGTGGACAGTAAAATTGGTTATTCGTAGAGAACTCTCTAGTTATTCGGGTTGTCGTCGATCAGATGGGCCGGCGGGTTGCGGGTAATTATGACGAATTTTGACGATACAAGTCGATAGAAGTTAATATGAATACCTAATGAGAATATTTCTATTTGAAATTTATATTATTTATATTTAAATATCAATCGTCATTCA
>WHPZ01566001.1:0-30580 GCA_016617965.1 Macrosiphum rosae
TCAAATTTGGACGAAATTACATAATAAAAAACCTAGAATAACTATTTTAGTTATTTTGTTGTGATTGTATAATATTATTCGTGGGTGCTTGAAACTTCTAAATTATTCTTCTATATATCTATGATAGTATCACGGTTTTTGTTGATGTATAACGCGTTATAAGTACCTAATGGATATTGTGATATGATTAATCTGGAATTTATTATAGGTACCTATTATAGGTTAATTTTTAGTTTAATATCATAGATATGTATATAATATGTCTTATACCTAGACTGACATACCGTCTCCGCTCAGAATCGTTTTTCTTATACAATGATATTATATCGTTGAATTCAAATTTAATATCATCCATTATACAGTGACCCACTTGTAACCTACTGCACAGCAGAGCGACACCCACTTGCCCACCTTTTTGATATTACAATGAAGAAAAATAAATATTGACCATTTTTATAAAAAAAATCTTTTATATTATAGAAAAAATGAGAGTTTTAGTTTGGACTTGGGCATGATGGTTATATATCAAAAAAAAGTTATATTAAAGAAATATTATTAATTTCAGTAGGTAGGATGTACGATGTACCTATATATAATATTATTATGTAATTGATTTATTTTGATCATATAATGAGTATTACCTAAATTTATCTCTATTGTGCAAACAATACAAATTTAATTTTTATAAGTTTTTTTATTGCGCCTCCCTCGCTCCCTTCAGAAATCCTGGCTATTCCACTGCAGTCACACATGTATATTATTTACAGCTCTATAATACTACCTTGGACGCATACATATATATTATACATTTAAACGACCGTCGTTTAGAATTTATTGTAGGTAGTTGCACTTCGTAATGGAGTGTGTATAAGATTTGTATTATAACACTAGGTATATCATCCAAATAAAACCTATTGATAGTCTCATCGTAATCGCAAAGTCAGTAGGTAAATATTAAAAAAAAAAAAAATGATAATTTATAGACTTAATATATTATTATGTATATAACTAATAATTTCAAAATTCAGATCTTGGTTGAATGTATGACTGCGCCATGATTTGAGGTTAAGTTTCTCGTAGTAATAAAAAAATATACCCAATTTATTATACAGACATTAGTGCGACAGTATTACAGTATTATATTATATTATGTTACGACAATGTAAAGATCAACATAATTAATGTAATACGGACCGTTATTGTAGCGTATTGCGAATTACGAATGTCGTTTTCGAAATATACACCACGTCGTGTGTAATAAACTGCTCGCCTAGCTATTTACTTATTAACATTTGCCATTTGACCCGATACATATTATTATTATTATTATTATTACGATTTTGCCGCCGACACATACACTTGGCCCATTTGTTTTGACCGAAATTCGAGAGCGTATGCAATTTACTACCACACAGTGACGTTGTTTTTGTGAGTACAGTGTCACAATTATTTTAATATTACCACGACTTTTCACGCAACTGTGTCCATTGCCACGATTACTGGTGGCTATAATAATATGCGTGTGTTTAATGAGGATAATCTATGTTTTTACAAGAACCTTATACTGTACGATACGTCATACGTCATCGTCGTAAGTGGATATATTGCACACGATATAGTATTAATTGCGATATAATGACTTATTTTATATAAATAATAATTATATAGGTACTTTATATATCACGAATTATATAATTTATTGTATACTTATTACCTATACGACTGTACTGGGGTGTATATAGTTTAGTTGGATCCTATTTGTTTCCACAAAAAAATTTTAATTCATCCAGCCATTGAAAATGTATATAATATGTAGTAGGTAGGTACGTCTATTTTAATATTATTATACATATGTTTATGAAAGGTTACCGCTATCAAGTAATAATGTTCAATAATCAAAATAACCGAAAATTATTTCGTAATTTCCATTTATATCAAATAAAACTCAAAACATGAAAATATTTTTGATGTAGCGATAGCTAGGTTTATTAAGTAAGTAAAACTTAAAATCCGTTCAAAGCTATTTTTATTTATTACCACGTTTAATGGTCACACTTTTTTCTATATAATATAATATAACAAAATGTTAAACAAGAACTAAGTTTTTCACGTGTACAACTGTGCTCATTGCTCATTCATGGCCTACACAGTAGGTATACAAATACAGCTATAATAATCATACATATATTTTAATATATCGACTTTATTCTAGTTTAATATGTTTGTATCAAAAAAATTCAGTACAGTATTAATTTTTACAGTAAAGTAAATCCAACCTTTTGCGGATATGCTGAGTGGAGGAAATAAAAATAAACTTTTGAGGAACGGTTCGTATACAAGGGCGCAATTTCAATGAAGAAACTGACGATACTAATCACAATGAACAACTTCGTCCCCACATTTAATAATCACATAAGTATTTAATAATATGGCTGTGCAATAGATATTAATTCATTTATATAAAATAAGAATTAACTAACCATAAATGGCACAAATTATAATTTTAGCTTCTGATTTAAAAACTGGGGGTACTAAGTATAGGTACACCGTACACCCAAACCCTCCAAAGCTGAGATTATGCCCATATAGTTGAATGTTTTTCAAAGAAAAACATTTAAATTTCTTAATACAATTAACATATTAATAATTATTATCAAATTATGTAGGCCAGTGGCAATTATTATTTAATATCAACATTTAAAAAAAAATTATATCAATTTTATATAACAGGTACCTGTAATAATAACACAATATATGCGTGAAAAATGATCAATTTCAGAGAATCGTGTATAATATAATAATAATAATAATAATATACTCTCGCATAAATCTGAATAGTAATCAACCACCGCGCGTAACGACACTGACTATACATAATACTTTGGACGGAACGCGAAACGACATAATACGCATTTTCCATTCGCATCTACAATATTAACATAATTGTCATAAATTCATAATAATAATATTTATTTACAACCGGATGGTTCCTGCAGGTGTATAGAGTGCAGTGCGAATTCCCGCGGTCAATGGCCGCAAAAGCTCTATACAGGTTTGCCGGGTCGTCTGGATCTGAGAAACAGTTTTCGTATATACACCATAAGTCATAACTATCGTACTCAGAATGGATCAATATTCATATTTTTACTCTCCCATTTGCGATAAAAAGTCGGTCTGCATCATGGTCAACCACCCTCCCCCCCCCCAAATACCGCACCTACACATCGCGAAAAAAAAATGGAAAATTACTATCATCATCATCCTCGTCGACGAGCGCGATACGGTCTGCGCCAGGTCAACGACCTGTTTATGTATAGACAGGATAGATACGTTTACGGAATAGTTTTCGCTCGGGGGAATAAAAAACGTATATTTAGAAATAAAAAAAGTCGTAATCTACGCTAGACGTTTTTGTATAGTAAGATCCGAAAATGTGTTAATCATGTGGTCTGTAAATCATACGTGTTCTAAGGTTTTGTAGTTTTTATACATCATTATAATATATAGGTATGTATAATAGCGATGATTATACAATAATTGCATTAATTCCGCCATTCGATGATACAGCAACAATATACCTAATATTTGTCTTGATTTATTATATATTATATTATTATAAATTATATTCGTAAAAATACGAATAGTTCAAAATGAACAATTATTATTTAATTATTTAAGATGCTTACGTGGAATTATAACATTTTTAGGTTGCTAATATATTTTTTTAGTTAAAATCACTTAACTTGAGAGCTTATCTTTATTATTCTTCGGCTTCTCTATTATATAATATTAATTTAAAAAAATATAAATGAATGAAAAATTGTTCAAGTATCTCTCTAGATTATGATATAAAAAGTGTATACCTATGTAATACGTTGCTAATAAATTGCTACATAATACATATAACACGAACAATTAGTGGAGGTCTAATATATTAATATTTTTAGTCCTTAATCTCCATTTCCACTAATATGGCTGTGCAGTATTTTTATTTTTATTAAATATTTATACACGTCGGTAAATTTGTAAATATGATGTTATAATTTATTATATGCAATGAATTATTATTAATTAGTTATCACTATCACCTTCATGTCGTAGTACCTCCTCTGGGAGTCCTCTACATTCCATCCAATCTTCCTTTTTATTTTTCTTATTTTAACATTTTAACCCATAATTTGTTCTTATTGTTCTTGTTTGTAACAGATTGAATAAAAAAAACATAAATCAAAAAAAAAAGTTATCACTTATCATATTACTTATTTAAATTTAAAATATTAAATACTTTCAGTAAATAACGAAAATATAAAATCAATTTTCATTAAATTTGGGTGTAAATCATTCCTTTATGGGGTGTCACCAATGGGTGACTTCCCCCCTCCTGCAAAATCATCCCTATGACCCCATCCCATTTACTTATTGTAATATATATTGTAATTACAGATTGTAAATAAAATTTTGTTCAATAAAATAAATAAATAAATATAAATTTATAAAACCATACAATTTTTGAAAATTGAGATATGTAATTTTTGACAATTACAATCATAATAATCACAATTATAATTTTTTTTTAGTAGATATTTGCTTATTAAAATATATAGGTATTGCCTAAATAATGTTAAACAATCGGAATATTAAGATATTATAATGGTTGTAAAATATTTAACCCATTTATTAATATCCAACAGTATATAATATGACATTAATCAACAAATGACACGAAGGTAATTTAAAAATTTTGAAAAAATACACAGCAACCTGCTGACAAAACTTGGTTAGAGTGATTAGATGAACAAACTAACCTGCACCCATACTCCATAGTGCTTCGATCCGGAGGCTAAATAATGTCCAATGCTAAATTTGGAATAGTCGACTTAAACAGTGGTTTAGGAGCTCACAAACAACAGACATAGACGGGGATGATAATTTCAATTCACTTATATTTTTATACAAACAGATTAATATATGTTATATATTCAGGCAGTTTATTGTGATAATTATTATAAAAAAACTGTTTCCGGTATAAATGAATTCTGAATTTGGAACGAGTATTTCACAATAAGTTATACTGTTATAGGGACATCTTTTTTACTATACGTATACATATACCTATACATTATAATAAACGTCATAACGTACGATTAGGTATATATATAATGATTTACACTATTCATTTTTAAGAACTGTAAGTTGTAGCGAACGACGAATGGCAGGTTCCGTCATACAGACGACGATATGAGCAAATTAAAAACAGGTAGTGCCTGAAGGTTTTGCAGTGTGCAAAGTTCCGCCGTGTCTATAAAATATTATAATGCAGCGGTTTACGAAGTACCTACCTTAATTAAAATACGAGTAGTTTAATGATATTATATATTATATTACTAACTGCCCGTTGTTATATTTATAATATATTTTTAAATCGAATATTATGTCAATAGGTAGGTCGTTGGTACTTGAGTATTTACTACCAATACCAAACCGTTATTAAAATATTCCGAAATTCTGCATTACAATATTATTGTCGCAGACTTGCAGTCGTATTAGTTGTACTGCACCACAGTGATTTTCAGATTTTGAAGCTTACAGTTTACAATACGCTTTACTATATAATATATTATATTATTTGTACGCTGGCTCATTGCTAGATGCCACTTGTTAAAATATTTAAAATATAATATAATAATATGTTTTTATTTAAAGATATCAAGCGTGAGAGATCGATAGTTTGTTCTAAAATTAAAATATTATCTCTAAGATATCGTAATAATTGACGTAACTATGAAACGGTTAGAGGTTGGAGCTACCTGTGGCAATTTTTTATTTCGTTTAATTGTTATAAAAGTAAAATTCTCGATACTCCCGACAAAGGTATTGAGGTCAATAACCCCGGTGTTTCGTTTGGCAACTGTATACAACAAACAACAGTGTTTGAACAGTTTATGCGCTGTTTCTTGAAAAGTCGTTTTTCCATTAAAATAAACTAACCGCTTTATTATTTACCATTTGCGGAGAATACGAAAACGGAGTTGGTAATCATGAACAGACACAGTGTGCCAAAATATGAAATGGTTATAGATGAAAAAATAAATGTACATACCTAAACAAGTTTTTATCCATTCAATTCGTATGCCACATTTAAGTTTATAGCTATTATGCCTATTACCAGCGTTACCTAAATAAATTATTTTTCTAAATTGTGTGATGAATTTATTACGAGCGTTCCAGGTTCCTTACATCATGAATTCCGATGGATACTTTTTATAAAGGCGTGCCATTAACTCAATAAAGTATATCTAATATTCACAAGTATTAAAATATAATTTATAGGCAAGTGAGTGTTTCCCCTCCCCCCTCCACCAACTAAATGGTAATTTTTTCCAGTGACCGGTCAAACACCTCTGAAAAATATTAACAAAAACAAATTGTATTGGATTTTGCTTATATGTATTATTTTAACCAGTTCTCTAGTTTTAATCAAAGTTTTCTTGAAATATTGGAATACACAAGCAAAAATATACCTATAAATGTAATATATTATGTTGTGACTACCAAACACATACCTAGTACAGATTAAATAGATAAGATAGTTTTATTTTATTCAAATAGAAAACGGGATTGATAATATCCAAAACAATAAAAAAAAGTGGGGAAATGGATGTCGCTCTGCTGTACAGTAGGTTACTAGTGGGTCACTGTAATGGATGGTGTTAAATTTGAATTTAGTGATTTAATATCAATGAATACGAATCACGATTCTGAGCGGGGACGGTTTGTTAATCTTGAATATTTTATATTACCTATATTTATATTGTTATTACTTATTACTATTACGGCAGCCAGTAAGTTGAATTAATATTATAAAATTACAAAAAAATGACTAAAATGTTATTTTTGGTTATTTAATAAGTAATTTCGTCCAAATCTGAACTTAAAATAACTATAAAAAAAACTGTGTTTATGTCAATTTTTAGATTTTTTGGTTACAGAATTAACTACTTATAGGTACGTGGAACCACCTTGTTTTAAATTTTAAATCCTTAGCTATAAAAGTTGAACATTTCTTAAATTTTTAATTACAAAATCATTTTTGGTTTTATATTTCATAAATGTTGTCAAATATCAAACTTTAAATGCTTATAAAAAATATTGTGCCCATGTATTTTTAATATTTTTCTGCTGCTGTTGTATTAATATATCAGGAGCCTTGAATTAAATTTTCAAGCTTTTTGATCCAACGAATAAAATTGTACTAAACAATTTCGTCAAAAACCGATTTTGCGTAAAAATTTCCATTTTTCCTTAATTTTAAATTTATTTGTTTATTTTGAAAACTACTGGGAAGTTTTTGGTTTTGACCCTCCAAAGTACTAGCTAGATTCACTTTACTATCAGAAAATATGCTGTTAAAGAAAATCTAAGTATTTTTACTGTCCTAAAAGGTAATGACAGACACAAATAAAGAAAAAAAAATCACACATCATTGTAAAATCAATACATTCATCGCTTAGCTCAGAATCAAAAGTAAATACAAGTTTAAATATTAAGATATCAAGTAGCATCTTAAATTAATAAGTTTATATAATTGACAAATGTATATTCTTCGTAGTCAAAGCCAGGGTCTTTATTTACCAACGCATCAAACGATGTTGAGGAGTAGTTACCATATAGGTATAGTTAGTGGTAGTGAGCGCCGAGAGGTGTATGAAAGGCCGTACATGTTTTCTCCCAAACCTTTTGGTTTTTACCCAAAAGACCTTTTTTACCCAAACACAAAAAAGAGTGATTTGGTTTCTGCTCAAAGAAATATTATTTAAAGGAAATGAAAAAACATTTGGGTTATCACTGTATTTTATTTTTATTGAAAATGTATCTATATAATATATACTTATATAATATTTAATAATCATTCGTTTATAAGTTTGAAACATCTTTAAAAATATAACATAATAATAAAAATCAAATTATTCGTCGAAGTTATGACAGATATAGATTAGTGTAAAACATACTAGTCAATATAAATAATATATAGAAAAACATAGAAAAGCGAATCTAAATGGTATATACAAGTGTAAAACATGTAAATAAATAGTATAATTTTAAAAATCCAATTATTATTTGTCAAAGTTATGGCACATAGATTTTATAAATTCGTATCCTGTGAGCCGACCAGATTTGTATTTCGTAATTTTTGATTGATTAATTTTTGGTCGCTTGTATTCTTTCGAAATTTTCAAAATATGTGCACTATTAATTTTAACATAAATTTCGTCTTTAACTGTGAGAATAATATTCAACCATCATGGCATGATAGACGATAATTTTGTATTGACATTTTTATTAAAGTGCGAGTGAAATGATTAGCATTTATTTGTAGTTAACCTAAGACTGGAAGAGTTACATGCCCAGAGCTTAGGGGGAAAAGTACTGTCGTCTGAAATGTAATGTTCCGTATATTCAGCGAAATTATCGATTTTAACTTATCTTTATCGAGATTATGCTGTATATTTAATTTAAAATAATATGTAGTTTCCTCCACTTTTAACTGGAATGCATTTTGTTGTTATTTTTTTATATTAGTATAGAGTGGTAACCAAAATGTTTTTTCGTTTACTATGAATAATATTTTTTTGGGTGAAAACCAAATCACTCTTTTTTGTGTTTGGGTAAAAAAGGTCATTTGGGTGAAAACCACAATGGTCGATTTTGGGCGAAAATCAATAGACGAAAAGGTACCCCAAAGTTGATACCTTCGAGCAGAGTAGGTATAAGTTTAGGTAAGAAACGTATTTTATTAGCCGTTTGCCGGCCGTCTGATAGACTGCTCAGACGAAGCAGCTGACGTAATAATAATAGGCGTGTGGTCACGCGGAGGGCAATTTATATTTAGGCCGGCACTATACACGCCGTATTCCGCCGCTTTTCGAACTCTACGTAATCCACGGCGTTTAAGCATTTTCTGTCGAATTCAAAATTCATTGTTTTATTTTGGAGTAGCTATACACGACGGATGTACCTCGTTTTCATCCATGGCGAAAAACGGCGGTTGGCTTTCGTTTTGGCGGACGACCGCCGAAATCATAAAAACGCAAGCTCTTATAATTTTACATTGTTTTAAATTAGAATGGGCTATGCTATTCTGGTGAAGGAAATGCAGCTTTTATAGCATAATATTTTTATGAACACAATAATTTTACGTGGATATTCATTATTTTATCTATTCAATTTAATTACTTACCTACTCAATAAATAATATGAATAAATAATATAATATTTTATGTTAAGCAGGTACCTTTATTATGAATATTATTAATTTTAATATGAGCAAAGAAAAATATTAAATTATTTCATATTTAATAATTTATATTTTAGTATCTAACTATCTTGGTAAATACATTATTTTAATTAATAGAAGAGTTGGTGTTTTTTTTAATTTTTGAAAAAAAAACAAAAAAAAACTGTCTTTTTTATTTTAAACGATGTTTTAAAGTTCAAACAAAATAAATTGTTTGAGTTTTAAACAGTTAAAAACAGTTTATTTAAAATAACTTTGTTTTAATTTAATATTATGTTATTTACTTATATGCCAATGAACTAGGTAGTATAATATGTTTAACTGTATTACAATTATTACTTATTTTAAATTTTTAAAGTATTTGAAATGTATTTTAAATATTTTCTGAATGGATGTTTTTTGTGGACATTATATTATGTATATATTAACTATTAAGTAAAAACATTTTAAATTTGGTAATTTATTCAATAAAATTTAAAAAAAAATTAAAATGAAAGATGGTAATAAATATAATTATTTAATACTTTAACTTTTCTTCTGAAGAATTTCTATTATTATATTTCACAATACAATAATAAACCAAAAAAAAAAACACAATATTCAATTGGATTTGAAACTGATTTAAACATATGTTATATTTGTTTTAAATAATGAACTAAACGTTTAAAACAAATGTTTTAAATTCATGTTTAAACCGGGGAACTGTAATGCGAATCGCGGTTCTCTCCCCGGGCCTTCATAATAAGAAAAAACAATTCATGTTCAAACTTGTTTCAAACAACTTGTTTTAAATATAATAATCCTGATTAATAGCTGGTATTTATAATTTGTGTTGGTTACCTAATTTTAATTTATAGGAGTAAAATAGTAAAAATAGCAAAACGCAAAAATTTTCTTTGTACCCGCTCAAATGCTTAATAATTGGACCACTATGACAAATATGTTTTTTTCATGTAAAGTACCTACCTACTAAAAGAGGATATTAATATATTATTTATTAATACAAAATCATACCCTCAATAATTATTATTTGTTCGCTCTTAATTTTTTTTTTCCATCAACATTTGTTTAATATTCGGGTGGAAAAAATGAAACTTAAAACAACACTATAATACAATACTATATAGGCCACAGTAAAGAAACATTTATATTTTTGGTTACACTTTACACTATAGGTACCTATGGGAAAAAGTAAAACGCTTTGATACGTTTTTAATTTGCACAAATATATAGGTACCTACAACCGTCACAAAAACATTTGCATAATATAAGTTGGCTCTAATGTTACCTAGGTTGGGTAGGTTAGTTTTAACGTAATATCGAACGACATTCGACATTGGAATATTTAATTTTATAAAAGTTAATGGAATCAATATTACTATTTAATTTATACACCTGTTTGTATACCAACTATATAAATTAATAATTATATTTATTTTACACGTACAGAGGGGCTTGCTCACGGAGCTTCCACTACCCCCTGGGTCTCACCCCTCTCTTTGGCTTTTTTATTTTGTCTATTGATTTTTCATAAACATGGAAAAACTGTATAATTTATTGCTAAATAAAAAATACTATTTCAAATAATTTTTTTTCTCTTTATTTTTCAATATTTTACTAAAGTTAAGTTGATTTATGGTAATAAAATAGTAGGTAGTTGGTACTTATGTATTATTTGTGTGAATTATTGGAAATTAAATGAAACACTAATTATTTTAGGTTAAGTTGTAAAAGTATTCATGATAGGTACTGAAATAATTGTATGATCGTATTTTATATAATATTTATTAGTTAAATTATACTATATACAATATAGTCGTCTATGCGTAAAAATCGTAAGCTATAGCTATAATATAAGTAGGTATTTATATTATTATTATTATGTCTGTGTAGTAATCAAACTCGAATTATCTAATTGTGTTATTAAATTATGAATAGATCCATTATAGTATCGAAGGCGAAATACTAATTGACAAAACCTACTATAATATGACCCACATTCATTTTCATAATAGATATGTACATCTTGTTTATCACTTTGAGTTTTGAAACGGTATTATATTATTAGGTACTATCGGAAATAATCTGTATAGTCACCGCTAGGACACATACAATCGGTTTGTAACGATAATCTAACGGACGCGTCCTAATTAAAATTAAACCGTTAAATTGTGTCTACACTTTCCAGAAGTGTAGAATTCAGATTTATTCTGATTCCGGCATCTATCGTGTTCTCCGCAGTACCTGCATATTTTATATACACCTCGTACCTACATTGTTTATAGAATAGTTATGTTTATTTACTTATGTAATTTGCATCCAACAATCATTCTGCACATAAATTGCATTAAAAAAAAAATGTATTTTGTATGTAAATTATTTGTATATTTACTGCATAAATTATGTATATGTTGACTTTGTTAAAGGGTATATAGTATATATACTGTATAATATATAATTATATGACGGCAATGATGTCATAATTTAATAATTACCCATGTACGTAGTAGTCTCAATTATTTATAGAATAAAACATTTTAAACATGATATTAAAAAAATGGGAACATACGCTTATTTATTGAAGGGTGTAGTGAGTAATATGCAGCCTGCAACATCTTTAAACGAATAGTATGAAATATGAATTGTGTATAAAAATATAATGGAAAACCGATCATTTCTACATCTACTATATTATGGTCATGATTTACCGGGGGGGGGGGGGTGCTAGTAAATATATTTTTCGGGAATATAAGCGAAAATAATTTTTTGCAGGTAAATAAAAACACTGATGGGATAGAAGATGATCCATTTAACGTAAGACATTCATTATTTCAAAAAACACAAATGTTTTTGAAAATATTTCTTTTGCATAGTTTTAATTTATCATTACAAAATAACATACTTTTTATCGTTATAGTTTTTTAAGTTTTAAATTCTTTTAAATGACAACATACATTAATTTTACTTTCAAGCAGAATATTATTCGAAATATTTAATTCTATTCATCTTTTAATTCATAAGTATTTAAAGTACAGATGAGCGGAGTAGTGGAAAAACATTTTGTGAAGTACCCCTGTACCACTTCAGAATACTCATCTATATACTTTAAATATTTAAGTATAAGTTATAACTCAAAAGCTATATACTCGTCCAATATTAGATTTGTATATATTGAAGTACTCCAAAAAAATATTTTGCTTTAGAATAAAGAATTAAAAATGCATGTTGTTATTAAAAAAATTATATCGATAAAAAATAGTAAAAATATCTTTTTTTTTTAAATGTTGTTTTTTAACGACATAAAATTATATAAAAAATATTTTCAAAAACGTAAGTATCTAGATGTTTGAAATAATGAGTGTCTTACGTTAAACGAATCACCCGGTATATATCTATAAATATTTTAATATACTACCTATATATATATGTAATAAAATATCGATTGACGGGAGGAGTTTGGGGTTGAAAGAGCTTGTCCTAGATTCGAAATTTACAACAAACGTTCACTTATATTTCGCATCGTATAATCATAGACAGAGTCGCAATATGTGTGCCAAATTTCGAATGAAATTTCTACGCGCGTATAAAGTACGTTTGCACGGACGGGAAATTGAGCGCGAGAACAAAATTCAATAAATATATTATTATTATTTATTATAGGTATGCCGTGTTCGATATGAAATACAATTTTAAAAAAATTTTAAAATACGTACGTTTTAATACAGGATTCATCGATGTCAAAAGTGTTTGACTTACGAAATTTCGTCTAAAAATATAAATTAGTTTAGGTACACTACAACAATAGTGCGCGAGATACATTCGATTATACAATCGCACTACAAGCAATTTCCCATAAGGAAGCCCCAGGGTCCAGGATAGTTCTATTTTGCACAAAAATGTTCCCTCCGTGGTTTATAGTTATTAGTAAGAAACATAGTGGCATAAAACGAGTTCAGGGCCCTATTTTTTAAACCTTTACTGGAAATTTCGATCCATTGTGCCAGGGCACTAGAGAAGTGCTTGCAGATTATTTGTATGGGTTATAGCCTATGGGTATCATTGGTATTATTTATAAATATTAAGAGCCTCATCACATACGGTACAATTGGCCAATTTATACAATCATCGTTTGCAATTGCTTAAAATTGTCTGTCGTGTATGAATTGATATGTACCTATAATATAACATGTATATTAATATATTATGATACGTGCACAGTGTAAACAAGTATATATAAGTAGCTTATGTTCATTACATGATATTTAATAAAGGAATCTAAAAATATACTTTTTGCGTCGTGTGACATTTTTAAAACTCAATTAAATGTCTATATACTTATAAACATTTCTGACACGCCTACATGTAGAGTACCTATATCGAGTCTAAAGCATCACTCTCTGTTGTTACAATTATTATGAAATTTCGGCTCACGAAAATAGAATGTTTTTTTTATTTATACTTAGAGTTGCCATTGGTTATAAATAATAAGATAGTTATTAATTAGTATCATGATTGTTTATAAATGTCTGTATTGTATTGTATTTCTTCATTTAGGCTAGTAAAACTATTCTATATAAACTTATAATTTAATAACAGCTATTGTATTATATTAAACTCAAAGTGTATAGGTAGTTGAGGTTTTTATATACTGCGTTCACCGGTTGTATATTGTTGTAACGTTAACATGTTTTGTTTTTGTTTGAATCAATAAACGATGGGGGCCGGAGGAGAAGCAATTCCAACAGCTGCAATTCCTCCTCAGGTCCTCGATAACATGTAAACAAAAGGTTTTTATATACTTAAAAAAATTAACGACTAATTTTGATGAAAAAAAAATAGTTGATAATATTTTGACAGCAGTAAAACGAAAACGGTAGATGGATCGATAGTAATATATAGTCGGCAATAGGGATATTGATACAAATATTATTAGCTGGGTTATTATATCTTTATGACGCATATACAAATCCACAGTTTTTGACCAATTGGCACCAAATTTTGCAAGCATATTATTTGGGATTTTGGACGGGTTTAGTGTGAGTACCTATTTAGAATAGAAACCAAGGATAAAAGCAATTTATATAATATAAAAGACAAAGTGTATTGTTGAGGCTTTTTTAATAAAAAAATACTTGACTGATTCAAGGAAGGTTTAGATTAAACTAGTAATTTTAGTGAGGCTAATCCTAAAATCATAACCTCATAATATAATTCATGTATTTCTGCTCGCATTTTGGTTCACGTAAGAAAAAATGTTAATTATTTCTATTAGGTAGTTGTTAGTGTAGCGGTTGCCCATTTAGTATTAATGTATCCCAAACACCGCGAGTAATCAGCTATTAAGTTATAAACTTATAATATACTAATTAACATGCGTGTGAAAACTGTATAAAATAAAACTATGTTTATGTACATTCCATACGACACACAGTGTCACAGTAGATAGCTGCTGTCTATGTGTAATGAGTCTTCTATATATTCATTATTCATCTATGTATATGAAAGACTGAATGACGGATATACAGAAATCTAAAGTTTCTGGTTGGACTGTCCTTATTAAAAGATCATAAATATATTTTCGTATAATATATAGTTGGTGCTAGACGCTGGTCCAAACGTCATCTCTTTTTCGACACGCTGGTGCTACTAATTGAGTCCCAAAAATAAACGAAAAATATACTGATTGAGTCATAGGATTATTTTGAGTTAAATATAAAATCGATGCTAAGTTAATCTCATTTAAGAAATTCAATTTAATCATTATGTACCTATATATTTATTTATAAACAAGTAACAACTGAATTAAACATAATATAATATATTATACCCATTAATTATTATATTATATTTTAAGCAACTGAATTATAAATCATATATTACACATATTAATCAAATTTTACTTGTGGAATTTTTTTGTTACGGACAGTCTTAAGTCCTTAAAAATAGAAAGGAAGATGTTTATTTTTTAAAGTTTGACGGGACTCAGTTAGTATTTGAGCATGGACTCAATTAGTATTATATTTTTTAATTTCACAGGACTCATTAAGTATTTAACTTAAAACAACCAGGGTCTCAAATCGTTCTAAATGGTTAGGTATATTCGTATGTAGTCCTATATGCATATAAATTATAAACTAGCAGTAATATAAGTAAGTACTAATTATATTTTAATGTATTGTCATTACATAATATTATAATGACTAATAATAATCGACACGATTATAGATTTTTATTTTCTAGTAAATCAAGCGTGAATATTCAAGTGTACAACAATATAACGTTTTATTAAATTGTTGTATTAAATAATAAGTATATTAGTTGTTATCTTAAACCTTGAATTTATTTTGCCTGCTATCATAATATCATAACATTATAATAGGTACTCTTATTATTTTTTTATGACACTAGTAAAATAATAATTAATAAATCACGTTGACAAACAACAATAATTAATGCAACTTTTATTTTATTCATTAGCTTTTGAACACAAAATTAAACATACACGAATCGACACTTTATCATATAATATTATAATAATGTTACAATACAGTTATATACGCATTATATTATTAGTTGCTGGTTATCTTGATGATGATGTGACAATTAATGTTTATTTTAAGTAGTTATGTACTATAGTAGGTACATAACTATTTTATTATTATAAAATATTATAAAAAATATAACTTTAAAACAAAAATTACTAGCAGATTTCATCAATTTATCGACGTTAGGAATAAAATATGATGGTCGTTTGAAATATAAGATGGGCCGCGAAAGGTTCCAAGTTCATTATAATGTACTCGGATACAATTTCATTGATGCTCAGCAGTCTGCAGGTATATATAGTAAGGTTATCTATTTCAAAAAATGAGATGTATTTGTAGAGCTGCGTAAAAATATTTTCCAAAAAAAAAATGATGCGTAAATATTATTGATGGCTGTTCAGTTTACCTATAATTTTACTCAGTTATATTGTATACGGTGAAGAAAATAATATAGGCTTAAACAGTGAGACACATGTTTCAATAATGTGATTCGTGTATTTGCATTACCATAACATTCTAGTTATTAGCCTAACGCAGTTAGTGACACATTTTTCAATCAATTCTCGTAAAACATATAACCTATATATAAATATTATATACGGGGCGATTGTTTTTTTTTTTATAAATACTCTATTTATCCTTACACAAAATAAAAACACAATTTTATTTGCATTTTACATAAATAACTGGAGTCTGGAGAGTGGAGATTTTTGTTTTGAAAAATTACTGTTTATATTATTATCGTGGTTGGCAGGCATTGCATAACAATCGATGGCATAGAACGACACTATTTAGCATTTAGGTCAAATGTAATTATTAAAATTGAAATCTTGCGCGAACGTAGTTGAGTTTTTTTTTCCTCGTATTACTATTTAGGTCAATTATGTTTGTTTTAATCGCATGTCGGTATAACAGGTACTTCTACAATACATTATAATATACTTTGAGATTTTAGTAAAAATATAATTATGAATTAGTTATATTTCAGACTCCATTATAGCTTTGGGTAAAAGTACATAACATAATATAAGTAAATTACGTAAATTACAGTTTAATCAAAATGCATTTTATCATAAATAAGTTTATGTCACTGACATATCCGCATTATTTCACATTTTATTTCTATTTTCTACCGAACCAAGGACAATTTTACTGTTGGTTTTTAGTTAACTGCAAATAAAACAAATTTTCATTACAACTCGACGACTATAAAAACTATGTATTAGTACATTCGTCTTTGTGNGGGGGGGGGGGGGGGGAGGAGGGTTGTAAGAGAAATAATATAATACCAACATTTCATGTTTCGAGTCCAAATCAGGTTCTGGATAGCTATCGCTGTTGCAACAAAATGGATTGTCTCATCATCCCATATAATTTTTAAGTCTAATGGTACCTATTTCGTTTTTCCACGTCCATAATCCATATACAAGATGCGGTGCCGATTATAGTCAAGGACAATTTGTAATTATGTTTTAGATAATAAATTAAAGTACCTATAAATATGAGTATATATATATAATATAAAATACAAAGATTCAGCATTAAATACAGTTATAGTTCCACTATTAAGTGAAAAAACAAATATAGGTAGGTATTACCTTTGTACACGTTGAGTTATATTCATCCGCGTGACTTAGCCGTCCGGAAATAACCACGCCGTAAGTGCGGTACTTCTGGGATTCGAGACCGCGGTCGAGCACGTTGCTCGTATACCTTGCCTACCTAATAAGTGTAGTAGGTACATAATATGCTACGTACGTAATATTGCATCGTGAGAGTGTTGTTACGAAACGTAATCACACGAGAAGCTCACTATAGCGCACGTCAGACGAGCCGCATGTTTATCATATATATATATCATATACCTACACGGCTACACAACACTTCACCGGCTAAAAGCTACTGTAACTGTATATCGACGCACGTCCATAGTATTATAAAAATACCACAGTTACTGCTGATACTCCATAGTAATAATAATAATAACATTAAGATACGTTGATATTAAGTCATATTAATACTATATTATACATATAGTAACACAGGTACCAGGTACATTGTATTTTTAAGCATGGTCCATGCACGCGCGTGTGCACTCTGAACACGAGGCGTATGTTTACAAAACGTCTTTCCAGGATTTTCGTCCTTTCAGGATTTTCATCCATATATACCTAAGTACCATATAGGTACCGTAAGTGTAATATTATATTATAATAAACACGCGTGTTAAATGTGAGTAAATCAATCGCATAGCATCGTCTGCGGTAAACTGGTGATTCTCTGAACATGGCCACCTCCATTTTTTATTCGTTGAATAAAGAATATTTATTCAAATTCCGATGTCTGGCATTTTTATGTATACCTACTTAAAGACTATATTTTCAAAGTTCTTGAGATTTTTTGTTTTGCTTAAGGAGCTTAGCTTAGTTTTTCAAATGAGAACATTCCTTTCTCGGTGTAAATTATTTAGTGAATAATATTTTTGTGATTTATTGAAATGAGTAGTTTTAAATGTTATTAAAATGTTCAAATTAAGGATAATAGTCTTTAAAAAATGGTTTTACAAAAATATAAAATAGACATTACATTGAATCTAGTATTTATTATTATCTTGGACCATTTTTATAAAATATAAATATTGATAGATTAGCATATAAATTACTAAAATTTTAAAATTACCATAGCCGCCATATTTTCCAAGCCCTTTCCAAATCTATTTTCTTTTGTCCGCAATTTAAATACCACAAAAACTACTCGTCTCGAGTTTTGATTTTGATGCGTCAATATTTTCAGAAAAATGATCCATTAAATAATTTACGTATACATACGTATACGATTACCGGATTACGTATACTATCCAAGCAAACGTGCTTTTTAGTAACCATAGCAAGTATCTTTAATAGATAGTATACAATCTCAAATCGTGTTAGTACCTAAGTAAATAGTAGATTTAACGATTAGTGTGGTACCTACTGTTAGTGTGATAGCAATTAACAACTATGGTATTGTTAAACCATATCACAAAAAACATAATACTTAATAATAATATATTAATATATAATATAATATTATATATGATATAATATCTATGAGAAGAATCTCTGACTATACTATCTACAAAAAGGGTGTAGAGTGTAGACAAATCTATTTACCACTCTTGATTCTGTGCAGTGTGAAATATCTACACTGGTCTAACGAGCACGCTAATAAATATACATTGTCTGGTAAATAACATTTTTACTACAAGCAATCCAAAATCCAAAATATATGTATTTACAGGTTTTTAATTTTTGAATCGTAATTGTTCTTACTCTAATGGAAATGCATAAAAACATTCCTATTACTTTGCAGATAAAGTAATAGACAAATTGGCCAAAAACAATTGGAAATTGAAAATATTGAATTTTATTTTAATAGAACCTATTTACTTTATTTTGAAATAAAGTGCATTAAATATATTATATAAATGTTTTGTTATTTATCATTATAATTCAGTATACATATAGGTATAGTTGATAATTGTTATATTTAAACTGAATAATCTATTGGTATTAGGTAATTTATGTAATTACAGGACGTAGGCATAACTAGCCATTATATTGGTAATTTGAATTGTGGAGGGAATGTCCTATACTCTGGACGTTAACGTTCATATACCCTTTTTTCATACATATAAGTAATAGGTTATAATGTTTACTATAGATCTGACCTCCCCTTCACAAATAAAAGTTATTTATAGGCCACTGTGTATCTACCTAAATAAATATTATGTGTTCTATATTGATGTAAATTTAATATTGTATTTTTATAGGTAATATTTATATTTTTTATTAGGTCGTCGTCGTCATATAAAAACCATCTTTCGAAATCGGGTCAAATGTGTTTACTCGATGGTACTTTTATTATTATTATTATTATTGTTGTTGTTGTAGTTCCCAATTTACAGCTACAATACCGTATAAACAAGTCGATGAAAACGAACGGTATGTAACTGTTTTCGTGTTTTATAAGTAGATCGCGGTGTTATTTTTTCTATTAGGTACTTATTATTTTTTTTTTTTAATTGACCATAATATGCAGTTCAAAATCACGACCGCGACTCTGCTTGAAAATTCTCAACAATGGAGGGGATAGCGAAGGGAAGTCTAAAAAAAACGTTTTTCATCGGATATTTTATTTTACTTCGTCGGTACAATCACTGTCGTTTGACGAATTTTTTCCACCGACAAACCGGAACATTTATTGTTATAATATTATAGGTACCGGTTATTTTCGTTTTCGTACCTAATCGTCCTAGTATCATATACCCTACCACAATATTTAGTATTTTATTTGGTAGTAAACAACATGGTATTATAATATTATTAGCCATTTATTTAGGTAAAAGTATTATTATATAGATAACTATGATGTTTAGCTCTAGTTGTACAATGCAATCAGTAGTTACGCTACTCATTATTTCACGTTGTACCGAACAATATACGCTTCAAGTAATCCGGGATAGTCGAATTGCACTTTTTATTTAAATTAAATAGTCAAATTGAACTTAGATTAAAAAAAGGGTTATCAACAAAAATACCTATTCATTAATTTTATTATTCAAACTTAATTTAAACATTCTGAAAACGAAAATGTCCCTTCCTGGTTAAAATGTAGATGATCATTATTAGCATATTAATTAATATATTTTATAATTTTTAATTTTAAATGTATGGCTAAAGTATGTTATATATTATATTTTAAAGAAATTATTATAAATTATTATATTTAACAAAATTATACGAAAATTAATTATGACGTAATATTGGTTTTTACCCAAGTGCAGTCCAACCATTACTTTTTTAAAATCAATTTCAATTCGACTAAAATATGAGCAATTCGATATTACCCGGGTTATCTTATCCATAAACATACAAAAATACACATTAATCCACAACCACAATATGTTTTTGTTATACCTAACTATATTTTGTTATAATATTATTTTCAACCATTCAAATCCCCTAATTTCAAACCTCTCCTCTCTTACACTTCCTGATAACCCACCATGTCGTCTTAATCAATATTGGCACTCCTCGACATTAAAAAAAAAATAAAATAAAATAAATCAACACAAAAAACAGTCTAGAATATATAGTAGGGTAATACCCTCCCCCCTTCTATCATGCCGTCCACCGACCAGTCCACTAAATTTGTACCCCCCCTTCCATATTACTCATTGTATACATTTTATTACAGATTGTATAATATATATTCTTGTTTATTCTAAAAAAAATATATATATATAGTTTATTATCATTTATTAATTTAATAATCTTACTTTTGATTGCTATTTAAAATATATTTATCGCGAACACTAAATGTATCATTCTTGAAGTATAATGCTTACCTATTGACAAAAGCTTATTAAAGTATATTAAATATGAAAATTGGTCACTTTTGTAAAATAATCAATTTCTTTAAATTATTTTTAACTTTTTTGGGTTAAAAAATCGAATTCTTAGCACACGCTTTAATCTAATGTGTAACTATCGATTAATTTTAATTTTAATCGTGTGTATGCCAGAAAATCGATCAGTTCGAAACTAAACATGAACCGTACATATTTTAACATTTATAATTATTATGTGCATATTATACTGTATCCGTAGACTTTTTTTTTCAAATATTGATTTTAATTGTATATAATTATATTATATATTTATATAGCTAAATATAAAATATAAATACGTGTGCTCCAAAATATATTTTTCCAAACGTGTATATAGTGTATGCCTACAATGTACTCGGCAGTGAAACCACTTTAAGAATAAAATGCGTATTGCCATGAAACCAAAACGAACTACCGTTATGGTAATTATATCTACGACGAGGCGTTCGGTAAAAAGGGAACTCGCGCAGGAAAAAAAAATGAAAATATTTTTGTTTGTATGCTCACATATACATAGTATTATATACATTCATTGTGCATACGGTATATCGTATATCGCATTAATGATGTATACGAAATTCCGTCATTGGTGTTTATTTTGTTTGTTTATTGATTACATAACGAATGATTTTTTAAACGTATTTTATGGAAAGGCGTAGTACGTATAGATGATAGGTTACCATATTATAATAATATTATAGCGGTATATATACCAAGAGTATAATATAATATTTTGTAAATTTAAAATTTAAATGTATGATCATTGAACACCAACGTAAGAGAGATCATGGGCGAGCTCAAGACCCCCCCGGGTTAGGGGGTTCAACCGCCCCCTATGGACACTTAAGGAATATAAAATATTATGTACTTACATATAAGTATATAATTATTTATTGGAACCAAATATCTAGCTTAGCACCCACGCTAATTTTTCAAATTTTTTTTTCGAAACCTATATATTACAACGAGTTAATAATAACGATGTTTGAAAAATTAATTTCCGAAAGTTATTAGTTTTTAAGTTATAGCCTTACAAAGTTCACAATTTTCGGTGTACTTGTGCATTAAAGCATATAGCTGAGTCAAGCATGCTGAAAACGATGGGTAAGTCAGAATTTGGTGGTTAGACTTATTTCAAAGTTACAGCTAATTAAAATTGTTGAAATGTTCATATACCCACGGTCACTGAAACGCGGCGCTCGCTCGGACAATTGAAATCGAAAACATCCGTCGACTTGTTATGTAAAACCACCATAAGTTAGTGTCAGAATTATTAAAAAATGTCCGATTTTTTCACATACTTTGAAGTGCCACTGTACCAACAGGCTTATAATATCATTCATATAAATAATAATAATTATTATTAAAACCAATAGCAACCATTTATAAACAAAAATGTCCATCGTAAATCTCAAAATCCCTGATTAAGCACCTCCCCGGGTTAGACCTCTATTTTTTTTTCTAATTTTTAAGCAGCCTATCTTGTGCTAAAGGTCAAATCTATCTCTGCATCAAATTTCATCGCAATCGGATGAATGGTTTAGGAATGCATAAAGGACAGACATACAGATAAACATTCATTTTTATATATTATATAGATATAAATTATTTAAAATCCTATTTCTTTGTTCTGTTGGCACGTTCGACGTTCCAACTTCCATTTAAGTATTTTAATAGATAATTATTATATTTATTTGTACTAATATATTGTATATTGAATCTGTGTTTACAATCTTTATTATACTAAATACAGTAAACAGGGAGTAATTTGGTTAGCTGAAAATTAATTCAAACATTTCAAAGTTTTTTGATTACCTATTTAAGTATATAGCCCTAAAGGTAAATAGTAAATACGTATTAGTTATTACAATCAACATAGGCACCATACCTAATATAATAGTATGATATCTTTATAGAACACCATAAATTAAGTTAAAAAAAATTAAAAGTTAGTTAACAATTTAACATATACCTACTATTGGACTTGGAGAACACGAGCATACGATTTGTAGGACTAAAGTAAGTATAGGATTGGTTTTTTATGGAAAACTGTTTCACTGTTTCTAGTATTGAGGTTCGGAATTCTAAATTTGACAAAATATTAAATAGGCATGACTTTGGATAATTTTATTTAATAATTTAAAAATATAAACTTTTGAAAACTACGCAAAAAGGAAGTTTGAACTCATTCCAATTGGTTGACTGGTCCAAACTGCGTAAATGCGAATTAGCGTTATATTTCATGTTTAAACAGAGCCAAACTCAAGAATTAACCTGATCAATAATCAAAAAATAGTTTTTAAGCGTTGTATAATTTAGTGGAATCTAGACAATTTCATCGCATAAAACCTAACAATCACATGGCTTTTGTATGGAATTCAAAGGAAAGACCTTTAGTTAACGTTATGCCTATAGATTTAAAATGGATGTAACTGCCTGTAGATATTGAATGGGTAGCTAAAAGTAAAAACTATTAGAAAGTGGAACTGGGTGGAAAAATTTGTAGACAGTTATTATTATTATTATTTTTATTATTAAACGTATCTTGCATTATCTGAATTCTGAATACCAATAATTAAGAAAATTATTCAGATCATTCTGTAATATAATTTGCCGGTGAATTTATTTCTATGTTTAATTTTTAATTGTCATCGTATAAGCCATAAGAAATACAGACAATATTGAGTATTGAAAATCTTTTCTCAATTAATAAATACTAAAAACAATAACGGTGAGTAGAGAATAGAGATAAATGTGCTCCCTGTGAAGTAAGTAGTAAAATTATTTTTACTTGTCCGAGTACTGATGGATAAATAAGTTATAAGCCAGGATATTACAAAAGACTTCCCAACCCGAATACATATAATTTATAAATTATAATATTACATGTTCCATTGACAAATAGATAGTTTATAAACATATTTTTTTGCTTTTTACAACTCTTCTCGGAGATAATATGTAATTAAGTGACTTATGTTCGAGAAGTAGGTACTTAATTACAATTTACACTCCTTACGAGATCGTCCACTAAGTCCCAGAAATATATTTTTGAATTATTTAATAAATAATAAGATTGAAAAAGTTTCTAATCCGTTTCTATATAATCATAACAGTAAAACAGTTGATTTAGTACCAAAAAGGTAAAAATTAGGTAGGCCTACCTACGCCATATAAATATTTTATATTTTATACAACAACAGTTATTTAAATTCCTATTTAATAGGTATCTAATATTATTTATCTATAAACATAAAATGCATAATGCAGTATTTAAATAGTACTGTATAAATAATAAGGACAAAAAATATACATTTTTAATTCATCGTAAATATAAAACTACGCAAGCGATCAGCATAGGACAACCTGATTAATATATTATTTAGTTTTTAGTTGTGTTTTGCACATAGAGGATCAAATAATATCAAGCATTCTTCAATTTTAATTTAATTTATATTATAACTAAACCTGTGATGAATCTTATTATTATGTCATACATATATTAATATTTAATATAATATAATACATTGACGATCAACAAGTGACAACTGCAGTGGTACAATTTAATTTCGTATAATACTATAAATTATAATGTATATTATAATCTACTGTTTAATATTAATTTCCCATTTCCATAAATATTTAAAGTAATGTATTTTTGTACAATTTTCCTAAAATTATTTTCTTTCTATTGAATAATAATTGTACGAATAATCATCACATTTTAACAATATAAGATTAAATTCCATGTTTCGATAAACGTTTCGTTTTTTATGTTTTCGTATTAGGTAGGTACATATGTAATATAATTTTGCAGTTAACAATTATTGTTGTTATAGGTATATGCCCGCCATATGAGACATTGTTTGTACATGTTCAAAAAATGAATAACATTAAAATTATTATTTTAACGTCAACGATTTATTCATTTATAATGTGACGGTATAGTTATATAATGAATTCTTAATAGGTATAGTTAATTGTATACCTGTTGTTCTGTTTTAATACTGACATTGATGGATTTGCAATGTTTATATGAAACAATTAAGTTAGGAATTTGTTTGAAGTTCAACAAATAGGTAGGTGTACTACAACACTTACAAGTTAACATTTATATTATACTGACATTTCATTTGCTACTAATTAGTAATTATAGTAATCTTGCATAATTTATTTAATCATATTACATTACATTAAATAAACTATTAAATTAAACTATTAAAACGTATACAAATATAACGCTGGGCTACTTTCAAGTAAATGTTATTTAACGCAATTATTATTATATAACAATATTAGTAAATTATACTAAAATAACCACACGCACAATTTATATTATATATTATGGCCTATATATAGGGCACCTACCATCAACATAGCCCATACAACCCGATAATAAAATAAACGTCATGGAGTTTCTTGATAGTGGATAAAAAATTCTGTTTTTATTTGACACAGCATAACTATTATTTTTTTGTACCTAATTTGAATATGCATTTAATATATTATTTTAGAGTTATCGCAGCCTGTATTAGTCATAGTCCATTAGGTATATTGTTTAGGTGATGATGGTGATTGAGTTGACATCTTTGAGTGCCAAACTATTATATTATATATTCATCATGTGTTCCTAGAAGGTTAGAGTGGTTAGATAATAATGAAAATATATGGCCTAAGATTGACCCTCATAGAAGTCCTTGTATAATAAGACCTCGCATAACAATCGAATAACTGTTTTCGGGTATCCTTCACTCTTCGGTACATAATGCTTTCACATTTCTGAAGATTTACTCGTGAGAAAAAGAAACTGTACATGACGGTTGTAAACACATACAATTACGCACTATTTATTTTACAGACATCCTTTAAAATTGTTAATACCATCAATACCAAATACGCGTGTAATTTGTAGTATAATGTATTTATTTATTATTTTCTATAGACATAATAAATTTGTATATTGTTGGACAATATATTAGTGTAAGACGTATACTATATAGTTAAATTGTATAAGTTAATTCTTAAGCAATCGTTAAATAATTTAAAAGGTAGGTACCACCAACAGGTATCTGGTCTACTATATATGGCTATATAGTATATAGTATAATATACCTCGTTATAATACAATAATAAGTAAGATTAATAAATTTGCATTTTATTATTCTATCACATTCTAATGTAAACTTTATTTTTGGAATATAATAAATATTGTAGTTCGAAAAAGAACAACACTTTTTATTTGAACTGACTTAAAATAGACAATGAACAAACTATATTTTGTTTATAAAAAATGTATATCTAATATATAATAATACAAGTCAAATTTATAAATAATATTTTCTCATTGCACAGTTAGATAACTTTTGGATCAAAATATAATAGGTAGGCCGTAACCTAACCTACATGATATAAATATGCAATGTTCATATAAGTATATTATATTATTATTATAAATAAAAAAATGATCGTAGAAATGATAATTCATTATAATATTAGCGTGGGACATTTCAGACATAAAAAATAAATAGCTTGCGATCATATTATTATACATAGGATACACCTACATTATTATGATGAATGCTGTAGTCGGATATATATTGTTACGTGTATTATATTATCTCATAATTCGTAATATATACAAACATATAAAACGGAGACACCGATAAAACGGCATAACTGTCCGAACTCGTCTTGTAATTTACCATACGAGATGAATTTTAAACGGTGTTAAGTCCATATATAAGATAAATCCGTACTTTTAATATTGTTCTCAATCTACGACACTATTACATCTGCGAAAACGAACGAGGTTGTTGCATGGATCTTGTAGAGTTTTTTTTTTATCGTCATCGAGTAAACGTAATAATAATGCAAGTACCGTATTATGTGCATGTGCATATTGCACATGCAGTTTGTATCGTTCAGTCGCCTAGATTTTTTTATCCTTGATTTTGGTATAGATACTTGAAATATATAGTACAAAATATGTATTCAAATATTATTCAAATATTATTCTTGTTTTGGCTAAGTATGGGTGTTTGAATATGTACCATACCAATATTTTTGATGTTCTTTTCGGAGATTGTGGTAAGTACCAATAATTTATGGGGCACAATACGGTTAAGGTTCGAATTAAATTGGCACCCATTAAATTGCAGATTTACTGTAACACAATGCCCTCCAATGCCTAATGGAACCTGTGTATTTCTTGTAATAATTTCTAAAGTCTTACAGTCTCTGGTGAAATCGAATCTTATATTATGTATTATATACAGATTATAGATACCTGCAGCTCCTAAATATTATGTATAGGTAATAGGTATAGTGGATCTCCGGGGTGCTGAACAAATAGCTGGTCACCACCACGGCAACCATAACCCGATTATAATAAATAATAATATAATAATAATAGGTATATGGTATTATAAATACAATTTACGAGGGTGTATTATTGTACTCTAAACTCCCTCGAGTAACCTGTATGACATAACGCAATAATAGTTATGTATTATACATTTTTTCGTTGACAGCACGTCAGCACTAACATTTGGTTTCGTACCTATAATATGAAATATACAATATTTATCTAAAATAAAATGTGGATTTTACGGTTTTTTTCGTCATCACCTCTGTTGTCGAATACCGTAATTCCAAATATTATCCCACGCAAAATGCAGAGGTCCTTTCTGGGTAATGCTCTTGTGGCTCCTGCAGCGCATATCACCCGCAGAGATTGGTAATCCACAAGGGTATAAGGGTGTGTATTTCAATCGTGTTTGGACATGACATGAATATTCTACCCACCATCGTTTATAAGTGATCTCGGAAACTGTAACGGTTTGTGTTGCTTGCCAACAAATATTATAATACTACCTTATCCAGCAAGGGGTTGCCCGTGACAAAATTAAACTCCGATAAATGTAGATAAATGACAATTTATACGATGACAAAACCCGTGGATTTATTCTGTCTTAGACTCCGATAAATGTATAATCTACTCGTCATGATTTAACCACATATTCGTTTGGTGATTTTGAGCAATTAATATAAAATACAGCTATAAAATTATATATTATAAAATTATACAGGTACTAACTATTTTATTTTCTGTAACCAATGGCATAACCGCATATTCAGACTCTGAAAATATATCCGTTTTTTGTGAACCAACAAGACACCCTGTATAAGTCATCTCTTTGAAATGCAAAATTTAAAAAATTGGCTTCGAAGTGCAAATCCTCATTGGGCATATTGCCTTCATTACCCATAATATATAGATTGTTGCGGGGTTATGGTATAACAACGACTTGAACGAAATATCACCATAATCGAACGAAACTCTTGTTATAGTCGCAAACAACAACACAATAATAATTTGATATTATAATATTATTATTATGTTATATACTCGTAGGCGTCGCTGTACCGTTCTCGTCCACTGCCGCGGACTAATATACCTACAACTATATACTACAATATGTACTCTCCTCTTCACTAACGGGCCGCGGGCTAGAATCTAACGGGAACTGTGGCGGTCGTCGTCGTCGTGATCGTGGCCGCCCGCCACCCGCCACCCACCGACGCAGTGGCCGCCACATAATAACGGTAATCCGGTCCGACCCACTCTCATAACGGGGCTTCACGGCGGCCGCGGCGTACGGTAAATCTGGAACCGCCGCCGCCGCCGCCACGCTCACTCCTTCCCGCCGCCGTCACCGGTTGCACTTGACCCGCTAAATATATAATATTATTATCTTCATTACTATTATTATTATTGTAAGTTTTGTGCGCGCGCGCGTTGTCCCCCGAAATGCGTAGTACCTATATGCATCTATCGTCGTGTGGTACGCCTCTCACTCGGTGGCGGGCGCGTTCACTCTCCCACGACGACGTCGCTCGCCTTCTCCCGAAAACAAAAATAAAAACTATATAGGTAATACTCTCGCGCATTACAACGACGGTGTGCGCGCGCGCGAGCCATGCACCGGTGCACCGCGACCCGCGTCGTCGCTATAGCCGTTTTATCGTCCACACTAACCACTTTCGGTATATATATAATATACACGTACGCGGCGTGCACTGCATCTCTGTGTCGGATCGGATCGTTTTTGTTTTCCGCCGATGTTGATGTATACTGTATACATCAAACGGTATACCGTTTTTCCGCAGGTCGCCGCGGCGGTGGGGTCCGCTGAAACGAGATTTTTCGCCAAAAAGTGGTTCACTCCGCCTCGAAATCGGCACAGGTGTTCCGCGTCGACTACCTACCTATAATATAGAGGTACAATGCCGCGCTTGGAGGTTATATATACATACGCATTGCTATTGTTATTGTAATATGCGTCCTACAATATGTTGTTGTTGGTACCGACTATTACAATATGCGTTGTTGTTATTGTCGTCGTCGAGAGGAGGCGTTTTTTCTCGCGCCAAGCACCGTTACACGACCGCGGGAATACCACGATTACCACGATATGATTCGTTGATGTGGTTTGAAAATAATGTTTCAACGAATATAATACAGGTATAGGCACACCGCGGTACGCGTATTATCATATAATATTGGCACCATCGTATATAATATCGTATGTTAGGCCTAGTGGCTCAAAGTTCAGTGAGCAGAGATAAAAGGAGCACTTCCTCAAGAAAAAAAAAACGATTTTGTAGTAGGCTCATGTGTGTGCCACGGCTCATGGTGGATCCTAGTAGCTGGCAGCTAGCTGGCTGACTTGGCCCTGGAAAAAACTAACAAATATAAAATACGACGCTTTAACAGCGTACTTATATCGGTTTTAGTGTACAGTTCAAGTGAAAATCGTTATCGGTGCTTACCTCTTGTTGTAAACCAATTCCACCGAAATGGGCAATCCACCTGTGGCGGATTTGATTCGATATAGGTAGCACTTGGTATATTTATTTCAGCGTGGTTCAAACTATCAAACTACTTTTTAAGCTTTACTGGTAACTCTATGAACAATTTCTGAAATGTTCGTTAAAATCGGTCGATTGGCTTAGAGTCCTTAAGCTATACAAATATATAATATAAGGACATTGCCTCTTGTTCTACATTTTAATAACAAACAATAAATTGAATACAATTTTCTTTTATTTCAAAACTCCATAGCAATGCATGGTGTGCCGGTAAGTCTATACCATTTTTTTTTTAAATTAAATTTCTGTGATAAATGGCAACCCTACCTATAAATAAACAAAAAAAGGTGGGTAAGTGGATGTCGCTCTGCTGTACAGTAGGTTACAAGTGGGTCACTGTATAATGGATGCTATTAAATTTGAATTCAATGATACAATATC
>WHPZ01566004.1:0-13628 GCA_016617965.1 Macrosiphum rosae
TTATGATTCTAATTTAAATTTGATCTGACTATTTTATCATAAACCATTGATTATATCAACAAAAGTTAGAATATCTCTTTGTTAGCGAAATTATTCAATTCCATTACTGACAACTCATTAATTTCTTTATATTAAAAACATTGGTTTTAGGATATATAATTACGATTTCCATACTTTGATTTAAGTTAATCTCTGATTTTTATTGATTATTGAAAATTAATATTGTTAAAACGACGATGATGAATTTAACTTAGGACACCTGTACGACATCTTCTAAGATGATTGAGTATAAAAATTATTCTGAAAGTCTGATATTTTATTAAAAGAATTATAATTTTAATTTTTTATGATGACAAAAAGCCTTAGGACACCTAATTACGACATAAGTCGCATGATTTGTGCTTTTTATCTGAGTATTAAATATTTTTCTTTAAATTTTAAATTTTAAATCTTAATTAGTTAATGTATCCCATCGTGTATTTGACATATGATGACATTATGCTAGATAGGGACATATGAAAATTATGATTCTAATTTAAATAATTTCTGATGTCACTACCATGAACCTTTGATTAATAAAATTGAATAAAAAAAAATTGTTTACACTTACTGCTGCAGACTTTCTATTAGGTACCTGTATTTTATAATTATAATATAATTTACCGGTTACTTCTCAATTTTAGGGAATTCTGATTTGGATTATTTTAAAACTAAAATAAATATAATATTTAACATAATATTTTATGTTATGTAGCATACTTTGGTTGCAGAGCACGATTAGCTGTGAATAGGTTAAATATTTTTTGTTTGATATTATGTAATCCTTAGAACGCTTAATTCCGATTACTATCGAATAATATAAATTTGTACCTGATTTATATTGTTTATTGTAAATTAATATCGATAAACTGACTATGATGAATTAAAATTATGTCACCTGTACAACATCTTCATAGGTGATAGAGTATACAAATTATTCTGGAAGTCTGATATTATGTAAAACAGAATTACAATTTTAATTTATAATGATGACAAAAAGCCTTAGGACAACTAATTACGACACACGTCGAATGATTTTTTAATAATATTTATCATTTCCCCTCACCAGTTGTTTGTACAATATTTAGTTATTTGGCTTTTATTGTATTAAATATAATTATGAACAAAAATATTATATTTGTATATTAAATATCTTCTAATTAGTATTAATCATTTGCATTGAAATGTTATGTATATTTTTTTAATATTGGAGTTTATATAAATTGCAGTTCTTCATTAGTAGCTTTGGCCGATTTCACCAACACAATTAATCACGGTTAAACTTTGATTGCTCTTAATCGGCCGATAACAGATATTTAACTTTACAAATTCTTCCGATTAAACTCCGGTTAACTTAAACTGGGATTGACTGTGTTGGTGAAATCGGCCCTTAGAAATAGAATTATTTCCATAATTGATTACACTCAATCCTTATGTTCTATTTAGTTGTTACTGTGAATTATTTATTTTTTTAAACATAGATATTTTTCATATAAATTACTTTATGAAACATTATCCCTACATGTTTGGGATCAATCATACATATAACATGGATTATTTAATGCACAGAATAATCAATTTTACTTATTGTTAATATTTGGAGCTATGCACTTAAATAGGGTTTACTATGAAATGAACATTTTTAAAATAAAAAACGTAAATTTTGTATTTATTTTTACCTTTATTTCTTTAATAATGACAATATTAAATACATTTTTGATTCTGAGCAGAGCGAATGAATGTATATAAAGTTTTTCAATGATTGATTTTCTTTTTTTCTCAGCGGTAATTTTTGAAAAAAAAAATAGTTTTTTTTTGTGTACCTCAAAATTTAATAACACCCTCGAATATTCGACCAAATATTTATATTAGCATTTCCCATTAATGGTAACATTTTCGAAATATTTTAACTCTTTTTAATCTATTTATAGCCTTGAGAATTTTTTTGAATTATTCCCGTTAAAACCTCTTTCACTTAGTAAAATACCTTGAAAATGTAATACAAGTTTCTTTATACTTTTTTGTTAATGTAAAGTTCAAAAATATTAAAAATACACAAGCACGTTTATTTTCTATATTATGCATTTAAAGATTTTAAGTTTTGACTAAGTTCGTCAAAATGTCGAAAATTTTCAAACTATTTTTCAGTTAAAATTTTATAAAAGTCTTTCATAGCTAACATTAGAAATGTTGATAAAATACCCCTCACAATGTCTCCTACTTAAAACAAAAAAAAAGATTACCGAAAAGTGACATTCATTTTTTATTAGTGTTTGAATTTAAATTAAAACCTACGACAGGATTTTCATGTAAAATTATTATTTTCCATTCATGGTCAAATTTTAAAACAATTTTGACTTTTTAAGCGATTTTTTGTCATAAGACATTTTTAAATGATGACTAGATTATTTTTCAGTTTGGTTTTCATAAAAGTTTTTTTTTCATAGATAAGATGTTAGTAGAAAATTCCACATACGTTTTGCTACCTAGAACAAAGAAAAAATGTTACTTAAACGAAACATACATTTTTATGAGCTTTTGAACTTTAATTTTTACGATATTTTATGTTCAGCGGTAAATTATTGATCGATTTTTGATATTTTGTTGTATTTCACCGTAGACTCTTGAAATGTTCACCAAATATTTATAATATCATTTTCCGTACATGATAGAATTTTAAAATTATAACCACTCGTTTGAAATATTTATAGCCATGAAATTTTTTTCAAATTTTATAAATTATTTTTCAGTTAGAAATTCATAAAAGTTTTCATTTTTATAGCTAACATAAGAAATTTTAATAGAAGGTTCCCAGCAAGTTTTTATACCTTTATCAAAAAAAAAGAGTTCACCTGAAAGTCGATGAGATTTTAGATTTTTTTAAAAAAAAATTTTTAATATTAGGTTTGATTATTTATACGAATATAACACAACGTCTCCGCTGAGAATCGTTTTTTTTTTATACAATGATTTATCATTGATTTCAAATAAAACACATCCATTAAAACGACATGCTTGACAACTACTGTACAGCACTTGTCCACGTTTTTTAATTATTTAAACGACGAGAAATGTTTTTTGTCGCATTCGTGTTTTTCGTAATAATTAGAATGCACGCGTTTTTGACTTAAAGCTGATCTAAGCGATTGGATTTTTCGTGCATTTAGATTTTAGACATATATGCTGGCAAAAAATACATACTTCTAGTAGTCCAATTTTAATTTTGTATACTAATTTGAATTCGTTAGCCTCTTTTCTATGTTCTACAGTAAACATTTTCCCATTTTTTGTCTTGTTAGCACTTTAAAGTGCAAGTTAATTTTGAGAAATTAAGTAAGGTCATTTGGAACCGTAATACGTAAACTGTCCAAAATCTGTTTCCTACAATCATAGAAAAGAATGACGAATTTAAATAATTTTTTATAATTGAAATTGGGATTTATAAGTATGTTAATTTTTCTCTAGCTTATTAGCATTATTCATTGTCGCGAGTGTACAAAAATATTTTTTGAGAGAGCTTTTGTTGACTTATGCATGCGCGTATGTGTGATATCGAACATAGTCAGGGCGATATGAAAATCTATTGTTGTCGAGTTCGAATTTCTTCAAAATTCTAATTTTATATCTTACACATAAAACCGCACTCCCTGATAATCCCTCTAATAATCATTTACGTCTAACACAAAGATTACAAGTTGCGACGATAAGATTAGAAATTGCCTAAATTGTTTTTCCCCTTAAATAAGAGCCGCCTTAATGACCCTTGTAGACCTTTATTTATCTCTTATGTTTCTAATTTTTTTTCGTTAACATGGAGCCCTTGCTGGCCAGAATTGATAACTTGGGGAACCTCTGGTTAAGGGAATTTCAAAAGGATTTTTTTTATATTATAATCTTGAAGCAAGTTTTAGACATTTTAAAATCTTGTCAAGTTATTCTAGTATTAAAAATAAGTAGATTGTTATATGACTGTTTCTCCTGAATATTATATTTTCTATATTATGCGTTAGTAAGACGGAGACAACACATGCCGGTATAATGTCCTCTTAACGACTTCACTGAAAAATATATGGGAATAATATTGATGACAATGTAACAAATATGAGTTTTAGTTCAATAAACTTTTAATATTTGTTTTATTGCAAATTAGTTATATTTTTGATGATGAATTTACGGTAGATGGGGACATATGCAATTTAAATTATAACAAAAGCGGTTTATGTCGCTCTGCTGTACAGTAGGTCCATGTATAATGGATTGTATTAAACTTGAATTTAATGATATAATATTATTGTATGAGTAAAACGATTCTGAGCAGAAACGGTGTCAGCCTGGATATTTTATATTGTTACTATTTATTATAGCCTGTAAGTTAAATTGATATTATAATATTATAATTTTTTATTTGTCGGTGGTTTTTCCCTTTCATTAAATAATTCTTCAGAAAATCGATAAATGACCTGTCTAAAGTACCATCTTGATCCAATTTGCTAAAAGATAAGATACTAGTATGTTGAAATCAAAGTACTCCTTCAGGTAGAGGTAGACATTTTGTATACAGGATAAAAAAAAAAAATAATAAACACCATTGTAAAACCACCATTAGCTTCCTCGCTTCGTTCAGAATCTTAAAGTAATATTGTTTTGAATGTTACTTAAATTGATTATTTGTAAATAATTAAATATATTTTATACTACCTATGTATCTTACATAGATTATTTTTATTTTTGATTTATTAGGTTTATAAATAAATTATAATTTTAAGTTATTAACATTCACATTTCAACTTTTATTTAGGTTATGTTTATTAATCATTAATCATTATCCATTTAAATATGTTTACTCAATATTAATTTAAGTTATTGGTTTAATGCATGTCATAGAATTACACAGAAATACATCACAAAGTGTGAATATTTACTAAAAACTTATAATATATTATTAAACGCTCGATACCCTTTGATCTCGAATAAGATTTTAATTTCAATCTTTTGTTGTAACTATTATTCTACATTGTTTTTATTGAGAGCTATTCCGAAACGAACCATTCGTCATTGAGCTGTAAATGTTTATCATCAAGTCCAATGTCTATCTATCTATGTAGCACGTAGGAAATAAAAAAATAATATTAGTGATAAATGATAATTAACCACAGTATACATTTATTATTTATTGAAACACGACTGCTAGTATTGTTGAAAAGAAACGTCCCGTTAAACATATTTTAATACTAAAAATGAATTAACACTACAAATCGCAATATTCCGGGCATCCGAGAAAGTTTTACAGTGTTGTGTTTTACGTCAAACATCTTTCCGAGTACAAAGCTATACGTCGTAGGAAACTACGACTGTCCAAAATGTTGCCAGGGACGTGTGATAAATCGAACGATACAAAAGTAAACTCTGCGAGTGGAGGATGGTCCGCTATAAAATTACTCGAAAAATTGAAATTCTGCAACAGCGGTATTATAAAAATCGGGACTCTAGAACATGAGCGTTCGTCAACTAAGAAACAGGAACTCTGTGAAACCAGCAGCAATTCGATACCTTCGGGGTTTCTGTTTCTGGTCGTGCTGATCGCCCTGAGTGGAATATTCACGATCATCATGTGGTTCACAGAGTTTTACATGTTCCAAATCTTACAGTTCGTGACTATAACGCAGGGCAGTGCTTCATACAACATGTGGCAAAACCCGCCCGTCAAGCCGTACGTGTCGATTTATCCGTTCAATTATACCAATATCAACCGGGTGTTGAAATACGGCGATACGCCCATAGTCCAAGAGCTAGGGCCGTTTGTTTACAGGGAGACGGTCGAACGGCTTAACGTGGAGTTCCATGCCAACGGTACGGTCACATACCAGGAGCGTCGAAGTAATGAGTTCGTGCCGGAGATGTCGCAAGGCGACCCAGAACGATTGACCATAACCGTACCGAACTTGCCACTAATCAGCGCCATATCGAAGACCGCCGACACGTTTTTCCTTACTCAAAAGTTCATGTCGTTGTTATTGAACGGGTTAATGGTGAAACCATTCCTGGACCTAAAAATTAACGACTACTTTTGGGGGTACGAGGACAGCATATACACTTTCGCGCAAAGTCTGGCGTCAACTGTGCACAGGGACGCCCACCTGTCAAAGTTTGGTATAGTTACCGGGCGGCGTGGCGTCTCGTCCGACCGGATCACGATCCACAGTGGAGTTGGCAACCTGAACGAGCTCGGCATCATTACCCGCTACAACGGGCTGGACGCACTGGACGTGTGGAAGACAGATGAGTGCAACCGGTTGGATGGCAGTGACGGGTCCCAGTTTCCACCGACCACATTGAGCCGCAAGTCGAAACTGTTCGTGTTCCACATGGACTTGTGCCGTCGGTTTCCGCTGGTCTATAAGGAAGACATCGAAACGGTACCCGGGGTGACAGCATTCCGTTTCCAGGCGCCCAGAAATGTTTTTGACACACCCACCACAAACCCGGATAACGAGTGTTATTACACCTCAGAAACTTCTCCTCCATCGGGAGTGTTCAATTCATCGCCCTGCAATGGCGCCCCGGTAATGATGTCGTTCCCCCATTTCTATTTGGGCGACCCAGAGTTGAGAAGAGACATTCTCGGATTGTCACCAGATCCCGAGCTGCACGAGACCTTTGTTGATGTTCATTCAAAGTTGGGAGTGTCCCTGGGAGGCCGGTCGAGGTTTCAAGTCAATATCATGTTAAAGAAAGTCGATGGGATATCGCATTTCAAAAAATTCAAACAGGGAATTATACTGCCAGTAGCATGGATAGAAGTGAAAGTTGACAAACTTCCTGACGACATAAAGAGAAGTCTTCAACAGACTTCTATTAGTATAAACCTCGGTGAGATATTGTTGAAGTGGACATCGTTATTAACACTTACATTGTCCATGGTTTTTTTAGTCAGAAAAATTATACTTAAAGATTGTTTTATGTCTAATGAGAAACAAATTTTACCTATGAATAAATAATTGTTTTGTACTAAATAAAGTATGTATTATCTACTATAATTTGTATATTATTTATTTTTGAATGTAAATGCATTAATCGTTTACATTTGACATAATTGTGTAATATAATGACATTATATACAATGTAGTTAATTATGTGATATTTCAAACTATGGTACGACTTTAATCTTTTTGTTTTATAATAATGTAAAAATTATTTAATTTTTTATCTTTGTATTTTTAAAATGTATTTTAGTATAGATGAAATTGATTATAATATATAATATATTTGCTTATAATTTATAAACAAAGATTTTAATATACAATGAACAAGTGATTAACCATTTTTTTTTAGCCAATTACTACAATGATATTGAATTTATAAATTCTGATATCAATGATTTTAATTTTAACTTATGTAATATATTTATCATAAATTACTAATGACACGACGTCATGATAATTAAATTATAAGGTTCTATGTTATAATTCGACGAAACTAAATGTAATGTATTTCTGATTGGAAATTGAATTTACTCTGATAATATTTGTTTGATTTCTAAGTGTAATCAGGGCACTGACTTAGATCTTGTCAGAAGAATTATTTTGGTTGAGGGTTTATATTGTTATTAAATATTTATGGAGTTATTAATTATTATTGAGTCTTGTAAGTGTAATATACTCAGGGCCTGTACTATCAAATTTTGATGGGAGGAGGGAATTGAGATTAAGTATTTGCTGACTAAAATTTAATTTATGCCAACTGAAAAAATGTCGACCCGTAATTTCTTGAAACAAACTTTGTGAAGTATCTATAAAAATTCTGGGTTTTTCTGTAGTATAAGTAATGTAATAAAATAATTAAAATTTGATAAATCTTTAAAAACATAAAAAAAAAACAATTCTTATTAAAATCTATTCATTAGTGTCTTTCAACAACTCAAAAAATTAGTAAATATAGTAAATACCTTTTAATTTAGCAGTAAATCATATTTAATAAAAAAGTACCCAACCTTCTGAAGTATAAATATTGTATTGAGTAGTAAGTTTTGAATTTGTATCGTCGAATAGATAATAATATTTAAGAAAATAATATGTAATTCTAAATTAGATTTTAATTTTCCCGTCCGGCGTTCTTGCGGTACAAACCATTGACTGTAATTAGTGCTATCATTTAGTGATAAGACAAGGTGGTCGCTGTTTGATTTTAAAAAGCAGCCCGATAGGCCGGTGCCCAGTGGTTTTCGATTAAATTAAGTATTATATTATATTAGCGCATAAACATTTCTTTATTAATAGGAAAATATTATATTGAAGAAATTATTATCACAAAAGCAAATTGGTAATAATTACTAATTAATAGTTGGAATATATTTATATTTACGCACATATGTATATGTTTTATGAATGAAAAGGAGCATAATATAATATTCATATCTACTTGCGACTGGTTATTTTTTAAGTTAACCATTTGGGCTGGTCAAAACTTTTGCCCCACTGTATTAAACACTGAAATGACACCACTGACTTATAATTAACAATATAGGCCTATCACCCACAGGTACTTGAGATAGCAATTGAGGGGGGGGGTGACCCACCATACCCCCGAATTACTATGAATATACTATGCTACTGCTTTTAATTATTAAATGAGCAATTGATAATATTAGTTTACGTCATGAGGTTATATAATTTGTACGTCATTAAATGATTATTTCAAGCAATGTTTTAATAGTTAATTTTGTTTTTGTTTTAGATGGATTATAATGTGGTGGTTTCTGATTACACTGCCATGGATCGCGTATTACGTGAAGAACGTGCTTATATTTTGAACATTGTTAAACAAATTAAAAAAGCTGGTTGTAATGTCTTATTGATTCAAAAGTCAATATTGCGTGATGCATTGTCTGAATTGGCTATACATTTCTTAGATAAAATAAAATGTATGGTTATTAATAATATAGAGCGAGAGGACATTGATTATGTCTGCAAGGTATATTTTTGAAATTTAAAAATAAATCTCAATAGAAAAATAATATTCTAAAATTATATTCCAGACATTGAATTGTAGACCAATTGCGAGTCTTGATCACTTTGTTGCTGAAAACCTTGTATCAGCAGACTTGGTGGAAGATGTCATGACTGGTAACAGTCATTTTGTACAAATCACAGGCATCAACAACCCAGGTAGAACAGTTAGTATCATAGTGCGAGGTTCTAATAAATTGGTCTTGGAAGAAGCTGAACGATCAATTCATGATGCGTTGTGTGTTATCAGATGTTTGGTGAAACACAGGTAAGTTATTGAAGAGTATTATAAATTTTATATTTTTATATTAATCGTTGGATCATTTTAGAGCATTGTTAGCTGGAGGTGGTGCACCTGAAATCGAAATCAGTTTAAAATTAGCTGAACTTGCGAGATTAGTTACTGGAGTCGATGCATACTGTTACAGAGCTTTTGCCCAAGCTTTAGAAGTTATACCTTTAACATTAGCTGAAAATGCTGGTCTTAACCCCATCACCACAGTTACTGAGTTGCGTAATAGACATTCTCAAGGTGAAGTTACTGCGGGTATTAATGTCAGAAAGGTAATTGTTAAAAATTATAAATATCTGTATATATAGCTAAACCAATTATTTTTCAATTGAATTTTGCAGGGAGCAATAACTAATATTCTAGAAGAAAATGTTGTACAACCCTTGTTGGTATCCATTAGTGCTATAACTTTGGCTTCAGAAACCGTTCGCAGCATTTTGAAAATTGATGATATTGTAAGTGATAATTTGAGTACAAATAAAACTCAGTGGAAGTGTAAAATAAATTTTAAACATACATTATTTACTTAATAATTTAATTTTTTTAGGTCAATACTAGAGGATATTAAAAGTTTTTACATATTAATTTCTCCGGTAAGTAACAATTTATACTCTACCAATTAATTATCATTCTTATTTATAAAATTAATTTGTTTTCAGATCCAGAGAAAAGACTGCACATATAATAAAACTAACATCCTAATAATCTAATTGGATCAAAAGTAAAATTAATTTAAGCACTATTTCAAGCTTAATAATTAATAAGTTTGCTCTTTGTGCAAATGATTTTTGTTGGAAATTTTTTTTTTTACTTAATAATTAATAACAATACACATAAAAATTACTATTTGTCTAAATCTTTTATTATTTATGTCCTTGTGTAGCGCCTATTTATTTTTATTATTATGATCAAATGTATATTTTATGAATTTAATGATTAATAAATATTACATTATTTAATTTCTGCTAATTTTTGATAAGTATAAAATAAAATAATACATTATTCTTTTTGTAGTACTAAACTACCAACATAATTTATTATTCAACAATTAAAATAAAATTTATTTATTATTTTTTTCAATATAATTTTCTTATTTTATTTTCATGATAGAGCATTTGGTAAATATAATGAAAGGTTATATGTACAACAATCATAAAATGTAAGATACAAATACCTAAAAGATTAAGATAGTGGCCAAAAAACTAAACTAATTTATTGAACTGGCGAGCATTTATTGTCTAAGAATAGGATGGTTGTTACCATATGAGGTTGAGTGTGATGGAATGTCAAAAAGTGAACAAATTCTTGTTGGGTAGGCTGGGATTCAAAATTAGATTAGTACAAGTTGCTCGGGAGCATCAACTGTGTCGCTGATAAGTTATGAAATAAATTAAATATCGCCTTCAATACGACGAGTGGCGAGGGTTAGGAATGCCTATAGTTTATTCACTGCAAGTTGACCTACTCGCTCGATGAATACAGGTCGCTGCTGTGCATGTCACGGCCTCCTCGCAGTGTTAGTGCCTAGTGGGGATCGTCTCAGGGCGGCAGCTGCCTATTATTATAAGCAACACTGATCGCCGACCAATCACATACCACCTGTCTCCGGTCAGAGGGGTCTGAACGTTTTGACACTCAGTATACATGCACTGAAATAGGTCAACTTACGATGAATAGGCTGTAGTGATGAGCAAACAGTAGAATAATCATGCACATGTTCTACTCTTAATTTAATATGTATGCACTAAAAAAACGAAGTCAATAAATACAATTTCTATGAATTATTTATTTTTAAAACAAAAAAAAAATATTTTCTACATAATTATTAATAAAAATAGTGAGTATTAAAATAAAACTATTAAGTAGGAAACAATAATTATTATGTTAAGTTTTAAATGAAATTTTTCTTCTTTTTATTTTCAGTTATGAACGAACAACCATATTAGAACAACTTTTGACAACCAAATAGGTACCAAATTTAAATTTATTAGAAATAATAATTTAACGAGTGTGCAATGGAAAGTGCTTGTTTCAGCATTTTATTTATTTATAATTATTTGGAATATAATTGGAAAACTTATTTTTTGTATATAAAATATTATATATCCAAGGTTTTCAACTAATCATAAATAATATCAGCAAACTGAAAAAATGTCCTAAATCTTATATAATTATTTAAAGGGTATAATACCCAATACAAGAGTAAGCCAGCATGGACAGTGGTAGCAATTAAATGATAGAGCACAGTTAAGGGGGTCGGGGCTGGTGTGTTTTTTGGCACAAAAACATGTCTTACAGGAAATACTCATGCCCTGTAGAATAGTCGGATTTCGTTAATTTTTTTTTTAATTTAAAAGTAGAGACCATTTTGTAGGTAGGACCAAAGCCCGATTTTGAAAATTATAGTTATAGAAGCTGGAATATGCATTTGAACAATGCACAATTTTTTGTTATTTTTCAAACGTATTTTTCTACTACTATTTAAAGTAAAATAAAAATTTGAGCTTTGATCCGACCTGCAAAAACTTCTCATCTTTCAGATAAAAAAAGAACCCGGCCAAGTGCTAGTCGGACTCGAGCACGAAGGGTTCCGTACATCGTCTATGAACATGTTGGCAACACTGCTTATTTTATATATTTTAGTATTTTGTTAGGTATAGCGGCAAAAGAAATACATAATCTGAAAATTTCAACTTTCTAACTTTCATGGTTCAAGAGATACAGACAGACGGCCTTAGTAATAGGGTCCCGTTTTACCGTGCGGAACCCTAAAAATGAACAAAATCCAACATGTTATCAACGAGGTGTGAGAATTTTTCCTGTAAAAGCATTTTTGTCGATAATAGTCATCGAAGTTAATCACTGATTGACATGCCCGTGCGTAAGTATATCTTTATCTGCGAGTGTAATATTATTATAGCTCACACTAATATCGATTTATATAAATCTAGTATATACTCACACACATGCACGTTCCGCTCGAGGCCAATACAAAATGTAGATTGAATTGCCTACGTTTTACTCCTTAATAAATCCGTCCGGCCCCGACACCCAACAAACAACAAACAACAATTAAAGGAAACCAAAATAAATCTATTAATAATGTAACGGATGGTAGTAAATAGTAACAGTAATAAGAAAGTATACTAATAACAATAATAATAGGACAAATATGGATGGTTACCAATTAATTATGTGGATTGGATTTGATAAGATCCACATAGCCAGTCGTTGATTCCGGCATTCAACGTAAGTGCTTATTAAATGCTCCATCAGCTCATTACCAACTCTCAACTTCAATGCAGAGAGATTTTATTTTTATATGTGAATCAATGGAATATGTAGTTTTGATGGTGAATCAAATAATGATTTGTCAATTCCAGCCATGACTTCAAACGCCAATGGCGGTATAAGGGGGATATACCCACTACAACTTCATTACTGTAGACATTTTGATTAAAGTATAGATAATGACAATTCAAAATTAAAATATTCTAAAAATCTATAAAAAAAATTATGATTTTTATTTCTATACAATAAGCCACAAGGGGATTCTTTTATGTCATGAAACACTCATTATTTGAAAAGGAATTAATGTTTTTGAAAATATTTTTTTACATAGTTTCAAGTTGTTAAAAAAATCATAATTTTTAAGTTTTTTACTTTTTTGAATGACAACATAGAGTTTTAATTTCATATTCCAAAGCAGAATATTTTTCTAAGTATTTTGATACATAAAAATCGAATTATTAGGACGAATAGTTTATGGGTTATATGTTTTTAAAGTTTAGACAAGCGGAGTAGTGGACAAACATTTTGCGGAGTAACCAAGTACCACTCCACTCCGCCCATCTAAACTTTAAACACCTACTTATAACTCCCCCCCATAATTTCGATTTTCATGCATCAAAATACTCGAGAGTACTCGACTCGACTTAACAACATTTTTTTTAGACTTGAATCGAGTAGTCACCTAGAATCGAGTACTCGTCTTAAATCGAGTACTTGCCTTGCATAAAATAATCGTTTCATTAATTTTAAAATTAAAATTAAAAATACTTAAAAAAAATAAATGTTAAAACTATAACTAAAAAAACACAAATATTTCCGATAAGAATACCAGGAAGGTGATACTTGATAGTTTACATTTTGTTCATGTTAGTAATTTTCAGTGCAAAGTTTGTATGAAAGAAAATTTAAAATTTTTGGAAAATCTATTTCTTGTACAATTTAAAATACTCGATACCAGTGCTCGAAACTTTTTTAGAATACTTGGCATTTGTCGAGTACTC
>WHPZ01566008.1:0-17126 GCA_016617965.1 Macrosiphum rosae
TAATTAATTTTCAATCTTCCATAAGATTATAAAAAATAATGGTAAATAACTTATTAATTAATAATTTATTTTGTATAATTAAAATGAAATAAAAAATGATAAATTTCTAATAATTTCTATTTCTATAATATTTTATCATTAAAAATTACAAAGACAATTACAAAAACTGAAAATTTAATGATAAAAATATACTGAACTCTGAACATTGACAGTTGGTATTACATTTTACGAAATACACTTTTGTGGAATTAATTTAAAAAAACAATTTTCTACAACTTACGATGACCGGAGGCCCCCAGAAATTGGGGGCCAAGTGCAAGTGCTCCATCTGCACTTGTGTAAGTCAGGGCCTGCCTGTGTTATCATCTGTAAGTGCATTTCATCTGTTTTTGGCAAAAATTTTTATTTTTCATATATTTTGAACCAAACGGAACAATGTGCATAATTTTATATTAGAATTATACTCAATTAATTAATTGTACGTTAAAACCATTTTTACAGCGTGTATTGAGTAAGAAATGTATTAAATTATAAACAGGTCATCAGATTGACATTTATTAAAAATTCGATATAAAACACGAGGTGGTGGCAGTGACGTATTACATGTTATTGTTTTGACAATGCCTATTTTTTTTAATGGAATTATAGTAAAACTTTGATAACATTTTACTATGTGGGCACGAAAATTATTATGATCTCCGAAATAATAACACCGAACTAATAGTGCAATCACTATTCAGCCTCGCATTAAAAATCTAAAATATCAATACGTATTTCTTGTGTAACGATAAACATAAAATATAATTTAATGTATTATTATAACATAATTAAATGTTTTATATTGTCGAAAAAATATTTCTTTTATTTCTATTACCTAATCATATTTAGACATATTTTAGTAATACGTTAATATAGTTTTCTCGAGTTGAGTACGTTCTACATGATCCAGTTTGTTGATGAACTTCTTAATTAAGACGCGTGCTTATGTTGTTTTACATATAAGTACTAAAAATGAAAACTTTTTAAGGATAGTGAACAACGATTTACACAACTGCACGGTGCAGTCAACATTATCATAACTCGAGCATATAGGAACAATTTACATAATAATATACATTTTGCGAATAAAATAAATCCACAGTAAAGTTATTATTTCTTTTATTTTATTTTTATAACAATACAGGCCGAGACCCAAAAACATAAAATTATAGATATTACAAATTATATGCAATATTTAATGTATGATATTATATAAAAAAAATGTACACATTTTTTAGTTTGAATAATAATAGTATCAGTAATAATAATATTAATAAAATATCCAATTGATGAATAGATTATGGATACTTAAAAGGGGACTTTATTAACAAGACGAATAAGAAGATAGAGTGGGAATTTCAGTATAATATTAAAATTAGAAATGGAAAATGGAATAACAAAGGAAAAAATAAATCTAGTATTACAAGGGGGTGCTTTAAAAATTTATTGTGAAAGGGGTGTAGGGAAATATATTGAATTTTATAAAAGCTTAGAAATAAATCCAGATTTGATTCGTAAAGTGCCTATCATCAGCAAGACTGGATAAATTTAAAACCTAGTGGATATGTTCATAATCGTGTGGAGGACCATGAACCTTTAAATAATATAAATTAAATATTATATAAAACTTCTTTGAAAAAAATTAAATTTTAAGTATTCAAATTTAAGTAACTTGTCATATTATATTGAACAACCTGTCAACCTATAACATAATGTTCTAAATTTTATCATATATACATGTTGCATAATAATATTATACAATTATAATAACCATCAAACAACCATGAGATTACATTGTTTTCAGTCTTAATATGTTTTGAGCTTACTCCGCATACTTTAATAATATAAAAAGGCATACAATTGGTTTTCTGGATTATAGAACTATTAATCATAAAATAAATTTAAAAAGAAGTTAAGTAAACAATTTCAATTTTGAATTAAATTCGTAAATATATTGTTAAAAATATAATTATTTGCTATATTTCATATTATTATGTTGTATCGGACCCATATTATGGTGCATTGTGTATTTTACAAATTTAATTACGTGTTTTCAAGTTTAAAATGCCATGTTTTCATTAATTTTGTTTCGAACATAAAAATGTTCATTATGTTTACAAAAATGAATTGAGCGTAACAAAAAGTGATATTCTAAAATCAGTACTTCTAATATTTACTTGAACCTATTAGGTAATAGGAATACTATACTGCAATCTAATATAGGAAGTAGGTTCTCGACACTATACCATAATAATATACAAAGTATATGAACACCCATTCAATATTAATTAAATTAATAATTCAAAATACTGGCGAATGAAACTTCTGTTTTTATGGCACTGATAAGTGACATTAATATTTCATGATTCCGTGATAATTCATGAATTTTTAAAAATAAGATTTTAGATTCTGAGCGGAGCGATGACTGTATTGATCTTACAATGATGTGTGTAATATTTTATTTGTGTCTATGTACACAAAGAGTAGTTGAGATAATACTTCAATTTTCCACTTCAGTATCTTGAGCGATGGAAAAGTGAATGAAGTTGGTGCATTGGGGAGATCAAAATTACTAATAGTTTTCGAGAGCGCAGAGAAAAGAAAAGAAAAATGAAGGAAAAATGGGAATTTCTATCCAAAATTGGTTTTTGACAAAATCGATTTTGGTTTTTGGTGTAACTCTAAAAAATATTATGCATTAAGTTTTCACTTAATATTTATATTAGCATTTGCTATACACTATAAAATTATAAAAATATTTGGACTTGTTTTGAGCTTTTTACGGACATTTTCAGTTACCAATGTTTTTAGATGTTTTTACTATTGATGTCAATAAAATATTATTCTTTAGGTCAAAAAGCTTGATAATTTAATACAAGACTCCTAAATAATATACTGTTATAATGGCAGTTGAAAATATTAAAAATACATAGTAACAATTTTTTTTATAAGCATTTAAATTTCGATCTTTGACAAAATACGAAAAAATCAGGAAAATGTTCTAATTATCTTGAGTTAGAAATTTAAAAAAATGTTATATTTAAATTTAAGGTTTGAACATTCGATACAAGATTTCTCATAGTCTACCTCTACTTAAAATAAATGTCTACCGGAAAGTCAAATTAAATTTTTATGTGCTTTTGAAGTTCAAATTTCTACAATATTGGATAATATTCACTCGATTTCTTATACATATAGCGATTTCTTATTTTGTTTTAATTCAAAAACAAATAATTGTAGATACTTAAAATTTACACCAAGTGTTTATTTCTACATTATAACATGTTCAAAATAAAATTTTTTTTTATAAGCATTTAAAGTTTAAATTTTGACAAAATGGATCAAATTTAAAATTTAAAAATTATTTTGTAGTTTAAAATGTATAAAATGTTAAACTTTTGTAGCTAAGGATTGACAATTTAAAACAAGGTTCACATAAATGTATGTGTAATAACTTTATTCGGAATAATAATATCATCAAAATATATACATAGTAATATCATAGGTCTTCGCTCATAATCGTTTTTCGTATATCTGTATATCATTGGATTCAAATTTAACACCATTCATTACAGTGACCCACTTGTAAATTACTGTATAGCAAAGCGACTTCCACTTACCCACCTTTGTTTATATATAAATCGTGAAGACGTAATAATGTTTTTCGATGAACAACCATTCGCTATAATAGGTGGATACTAAATTTATGTACAATACAGGAGTTATTTTATACGGTTTTTTTTTCTAATAAGTAATATTACTATTTTACGAACCAATCTATTGTTCAGAATTTTTTGAAAACGTTAACGCGTTGTATGTTTTTATCGCAAATTGCAATACCATAACAGATAATGATCGTCGAATATCGACCGCATATATATTTTTCTTTATTATCCAGTATTGTAGTCGACGGTATAACATTATAATAAAATAATATCAGCTATGATTTGGGTATTTGCACAAAAGATAAAAAGTTATGCATAATATCTCACGAAACGTAAAAATATATAAATGTATAATAAAACACGTTATCTACACAGTGATAACAAAATAATATAAATATTTCCCATTAACTGAAGAATAAATAATATATAAATATACCTATATAATAATATTATGATAGCAGGGACATCAATATGTAATATTATACATTATCACATTGCGTCTTCGATCCTTCGTTCCAGTGACGTTTCGACAATAGGTGTGCTCTCCATCGTATTACGCCCTTGTATAGTTGTGTGTGTGTGTGTGTGTGTGTGTGTGTGTGTGTGTGTGTGTGTGTGTGTGTGTGTGTGTGTGTGTGTGTGTGTTGTGTGTGTGTGTTTGTGCGTGTGTGCGCGTTCACATTTCGATTCGGTGTATCGTCTCGTGTTTCGGTAGGGGTAGCTAATACACGTTTGAATGTGATTTTACACTGGTGCCCCTCGATAATAAAGGGTTTTTGCAAAACGTTATCTTCGAGTTTTCTACCGTATAAATAAATCCATTGCACTTCCCTCGATAATCACATATCCGCGAGTCCGTCGGTCGTTATTCGCCATCACCGCCGTTGAGTTATCGCTGCAACGTTTCACCCATTTCCCAATAACACGTCACAGTAGTATAATGCGTATAGTATTGAATACTACATAGACTAGGTATAGAGTTTATTTTATTATATTAATAATATGTATTCGGGCTGATGCAGAGTGATTATGCTATTGGAACCATGAAATATCCCAAGAAAACTTGAAGATATTTCATATGTCCAGAACCAATTATACTGATAACCGTAGGACGATGTACAACCATCGACCTTAAGACGTATAAGATCTTTGTGAAAAACGGCGTGGAAGAACATATTAGTATTGTAGTATTATTTTTAGTATTATGATAATGAAGCGTCGATCGAAAGCGAAAATCTTTTGCTGCGCATCGTATGCCAAACACACAAGGTCTTCACGCGTTCTAATTCCAACGCGCGTATTCCGATTGATCAAACGAATATTTGAACTTTCCTCAAAAACCAGCTACGATGTCTCGATACATCTGTGGCCTTACGATTTCAACGTTTTCCCCAGAGCTTAACGAAAAGTTAAATAAAAGGTAAATTGAACATTCACTTTGGTTGAACAAATCGAAAATATCCTTAGTACAAGTGGTAGCGGCTTTTCGACGAGTTATTTCCTGCAGAATCTTTGTTGCTTCGTAATGTTGACCTGACTAAGCAATTATCGCACGTGCAGACGTGCAGTGATGTCGACAAGGAACGATAAACTAATCGCCCTGTATTATTCATAATAATATGTACGCACAAGTACAATAAGAACTCTAAAGAGCGCTCATTATATGATATAACATATATATATATATATGTATATAATAATATGCACTCCGGTGCACTCCGGTGTTGTTCCGCCGCCGAGTCAGCTATTGTTTTAGGGCGTCGTCGGAGGCTCAGCGCTTGTTTTTTTGGGCTGGAGGATGTGTGCGTGTACTAACCGTCCCCTTTACTTTCTTCCGACACTCGCCTAGTTTAACATTTCGCGGTGTAAATCTTTGCCTTTTTCACGGTATATAAATAATTTGTCATTTTTCCGCCGAGTGCGCAAGCGCGTGTGCAACGAACCCTTTTGCGTCCCCTAACCGATAAAAAAAAACCATATCAATTGAATCGTTGTATTATTGTATTTTATTTTTATCAAATCGAGTGTGTTATGAGAGAGACGATAGCGTTCGATGATCGCGATGAGTGGTGTATAGCTAGGTGGTTCGTGGTGTTCAATGGCTGAAAACCATAAATAAAATTGAAAAATCTCATAGATATGAAGATTATGCGTTTCGAAGAGCACAATATCATTAATCTCTGCTCGTTGAGGCGATGCGAGTTTTCACGATAACTATATTATTTTTTTCCCCTGCAAAATATTGCCTCATTCGAGTCAGACGGCTGGTGTAATTCTAGTTTATACTCCACATTATATATTATGTAACAACTACTTATATTCACATAGTATTATTATAAACTTTTTATTTAAAATATATAGTTATCTGATATAACGAGATTTGCTGGTAGAAGGTTAAAACATTTTGTGCCGTTTGGGCCATTTCAGCCGTTTGCGATATCAGCAATAATATATGTTCAGGTTTTATGAATATTAACTATTATACAGATATTATACCATAATTGAATCACTTAGCGTCAACGAATCTACATTAAAAAAAATAAACGTTCCTTTATTTACAATATTCTCGAACAATAAATTTCAACAAGTTTTTGTTCATTACACATTATAATATTATAACAGTATTTACTATTAGTAAATGTTATGTTAGTTCATCTAAACGGAATTCATACCTATTCAATACAATAAACTCCGTCAGGTATAATGTATTATTATTGTTATCATATTATCTCTGTAAACGTAGTAAACACAACATCGTATAATTTGAGTAGTAAATTTATTTAAACTCACATTTGGAGCTCCCCAAAACATTTAATAAGTAATTATGTTTTAATTAATTTTGAAACGTTAATTTTCAATTTGGACCGTATCCAGTTCGTGTAGGTTATATATGCCACGTCGGGGAGTAAAATCAAGTGAGAGCAAAATAGAAATTCCTATTATGAATATTATTATCAAGTGTACCTATACATAGTATCATCAATCTCTTTTGTAAGACGTTATTTTTCGTATGCAATTTACCCATGTAATATCATTTTGACGTACATGAATAATAATTTGATATGCGATAGACTAAGATGTTCGCTGTCAAGAAATATATGTTAGTGCATTACCATGTATAATACTCGCCCCACTAAGAACGAGAGCGGCCATGTTAATTGAAAAACGCTTTTTGTTGTTTTAAAATATTAAGAAAACCTACACTTCTCGTCTTAGGTTGTAAATTGTAGACATTACGATCAAGCAAGTGGTTAAAAAAGATGGACAATTAAAAAAAACCAACGCCAAGTGTAAGAAATATCCCACTCATTTCAGTAACATTTTTAATCGCTGATTTCTCATTTTCGTAATGGCCTGCATAATCAAAATTATCATTTTTAATTAATCGAAAGTGCATTTTTCACATTTTATAATTTAAAATAAATTACTTTTATCAACTAATTAATGATTAATAATCTTAGTGAACACTCAGGGATGAAATAAATCAGTTATATCAATAATAAAAAAAAACTGAAAATATTAAAATATTGTTTATAAAAAAAGTACATTGTATAAATTACCACATTCATAAAGTCTGTCTGATTGTTTATATTATTTTAAATATATATTTATTTTTTTAACAAGTATTATAAATATAGTTAATAAACAATATATTATGATATATTTTATACATCAAATTAATTAATTTTAAAGAACTGACATTTTTAATTTGTTTAAAATAGTAAAACTTTTTAATTTATACATAAATGTTTTCAAGGCAATAATTTTAGTGAGTAAAAGTAAAAGTAATATAAATATTTGATTTAAAACCAACACACCTGTTATAAATTTGGGTCAATTTTTTATCTATTAAATGCAATACAATAAAAAATATGACGTATTTCAACTAAAAAATAAATCTTTCGCGCTTTGCTTCGAATCTAATGTATTTTCAAAATGATATATTATCGTACTTAAATACTAATATCATTAAAAAATAACACTAATAAAAACCTTATTTTTGTTGCTCACGGCCAATACCGAGAAAACTAATTAAGGTAGACCAGAGAGTAATAACCTGAAATTAAAAAAAATGTGTATACAAAAACTTCCAGTGATAAGTATTTTTAAATTTAAAAAAATATGTAGTTCATGAAGTTTAATTTAGTTAAACAAATAATATAATTTTATACTGTAAATTATTGTAATTCATTTTATATCGATCATCGTAATATTTTTTATACATATGAATAATTTGAATGAGTATAATATATATTATTCAATACAAAACATTATTGAGTTACTAATTATTCAAAATATTTTTGACATTATACCTTTAAACTTGATAATAATATTTAGTTGATATTTTAGGTTTTTTTAAATATAACTACGTTTTCGGGCTGGTACAAATATTTTTATTTCCTAACAAATTTTGCGTTGCGCTTTGTTTATCAATTGATCACCATAGAAACGAATACAATTAAAAAACTATATAATAATAACTAGGTATAAAATATAAAATTAATGGTAAATTATTAATACGTATTTATTATTTATGATTCGTACATTTTTTTCGAAGTGGAAAATACCGAGAGGCGTGCTACACGTTTCTTAGTTACGTTTTTTTTTAAATGATTGTTCAAAATAGTTATAAAAAAATCAGAAATGTAACTAATTTTGGAAAAAGTTTAAATAAAAAATTCATATATTATCATAATATGATTTGAAGATAATACAGCTATTGTTTTTATTGTAAGTTTCATATAAGACACATCATAATATATATTTATTATATAGATATTATTTTGTAAATCAACTTTTTCAGTTTTTGCAAAAAAATAATAACTTAGGTTATTATACGTATTTAATAAAATTTCACTTAAGCTATGTATATGAATCTCTGTTTAGTGTGTCTTTGGTGGCTCCTCCACGTACAATTTCACAACAATTATCACATAATATTATCTCTAACGTTTTTATTAGATTTGTAAACATTGTCGAAATAAAATAGAAAATACCTTGTAACCTTGCATAATAATTGTTTTATTTAAATTATACATATACCTCCAATAATCAATTACCATTGTTTTGTTCTAAGCTCTGTTTCATATATTTTATTGAATTTTTTTTTGGTTGAATATAATATTTGCGTTCAATAATACATTTAGAAAACAAGAAGTTAAATGTTTAAATGTATACATCTGTATCTTTTAAACGTGATATAATTATTCAATTAAATTATACATATCTGAAATTATTTTTTTTGAAATCATATCTACATTTCTGAAATCTCTGTTTAATTATTTGTAAAATAAATATTCCAACTTCTGGTTTAAATTTAATTTTATTCTAAATACCAAAAAAATCTTTTTAGTATCACATAAATTTTCTGGACTCCATCTTTAAGCTCCGGATTTCCTTCGGACAGATTTTTTGTAGTAATTAAACTCTGCTTTTTTAATGTCTAATTTAATAATTATAATATTCTACCACAGGGCTATAAATATTTCTTTTTTATTTATAATTAAATTCATTGCTACAGAATGACATAGATCAACTCTTATTGCGGCCTTGGAGGATTATTTAGGAACATATTTTTAAACCAAATATTTGGACATTTTAGATTTTTAATTCTAATGGCTAGATATTTTGTAAAAGGAATAGTGCCTATTACAACACTTTACACTATTGAAGTACTTGACAGTAGCGTTAACAGCCTAACACATACAGAGGACACACATGAGTATATTGAAGGTTTTTCAGAATAGATATTTATCGATATTTCGCCGGTCATCATCGTTTCATTAGAGTAGGTAGTTTTACCATCAAATAATTTCAATATTTCCATTTTGACGTAAAGTCACTTTGCCATCGAAAATACATATATTAAAATATATACACACTAGTTATAATAATTAAATTTAGAAATTAATTTGTGACTGGGTTAAGTAGTTTCAATAACGAAACATTACATTTTTTATGGAGTATACTCGTTATCATAATGAATATCAAAAATTATTCATATTTTATACATTACACAAATTAAAAATTTTTTAACTAAACTAAGTTGTATTATATTTTTAATTAATAGCAGTTTTTGAATTCATAGCCTGATTTTATATAAAAATTATAATTATAGTGGCAAACGCGGACTGTGGACAAAATACAATTTAGGTGACTGCCCGTTGTTGAATGACAAAAAAAGGTTGGATTTAGAATACAAATTATATTAATCTGATTTGACAATTTCTGGATGAAAAAAATATAATTTATTACATTTAGAGCTATTTCTGTAACTAACCCCAGGCTCCAAGTCACAGTATCTTTGAGTTTCAAGTTATGACTGACCAATAATTTGTTTATAGTTTTATTTTTATATGCTTCGTGTACACACACAGATATATATATAATCGAATATATCAGTAATCAGTACAATATGCAAGAAATATAGTTATATAAAAATATGATGCAATATACCTCCTAAACTTAAAACCTTGTTGGATAAATCGTTTTACGGTGAAATGTCGACGATAATAATTCGTCATATATAGGTATATTATTTAGAAAAAATTATGCTGAACATATTATACTGAACAAAATGTTGGTCAATTAATAACTAGTCAAACAATATTCACCTAGGAAGTATAGGATTGGAATTGGCTAATGACTTATTCGTCAAGTTAATATCGTAATTAAAATTATTTCTCTTTAAGATTAAATTAGTTTTATAAAATAAAATAAAGATATAAGTTATTTTAAGGCTAATGTAAAACGTTCTAAGATTGAATCATATTTCGACGTAATCTTTTAAATAAAGTTGTGAATATATAAAATAAAATTATGCCTTTAGCAAAGTTTCAAAGTTACCAGGTAAAATGTAGGTAAATTCTGGAAGCCTTTGGATGATTTAAAAATAGAAACTGTACTCAAATTAACCATAACTAATCGCGTTATCTTTAGTAGGTAGTGCATATTAACGGCATCGGTCTTAAGTTTGCTAGAATGTAATTCCTTTGAAATCCATTAACTATTCGGTTAGCTAATAATTATTATTATAACCCCTTTCAAAAAATAACGTTATTGTAGAACAATTTACTGAAGCACGTATATTATATTATAACGAATCATGTGCCTGTTAAGTTGAAAGAAAAATGCAAACTCGGTTGAATTAATTTTTAATACCTTAGACTCAAGTCGAATATTGCAAGTGCATTACATTTTCGTAATATTAATATTATTACAATATAATGGATCGACTGAAAATTTCACCCACATTACAGTTGGAGTGGTTATTTTTTTTCGGACAAACATTTTCACACCATGTTCTTTTACGTTTATGGTAATCGTACGATAAACTTAGTTAGTTTTTAGTTATTTAAAGCATCGTCTATTTAGCTAAAAAAGGAAATAAAACAGTTTACATTAATTAATAACGTACTACTGACATTTAATACGCTAATATGATCTAACAACAATAACGGTTGGACCAGTTAAAAATATATGTTTTGCGTTGAAAATTATAAAAAAAAATAATACTTTAATTTTACCATACAAATTCATTTTATCTAGAACATTATATCAACATGTATAAAAAGGGAAATTTTGTAATCGCTCAGCTGTACAACAGAACGTATGAAATGTTGAATTTATTATATAATTAATATAATGTTATAATATTAAGTTATTATTTTCAAAAAACGGTAATTTTTACGTAAGACCAATATTACCAAACAACTATTTTGAAAATAATATTACAATTTGATCGCATTTTTGTAGTTTTTTTCGATTGTTTTAAAAAATACTGTGAATTATCAATTTGATTTCCTAAAAGTACCAACTAGATCCAATTTTATATCCGAAACCTTCTATCAAAGTTGATGACCTTAGCATATTTTTACAAGAAAAAGTATCTTTAGACAAAAAAAAAAATATATATATATATATATATAAATATGTTTGAAATTGAATAATCATAGATATTTATTCTTCAGAATTCCATGGATAAAATTCAAACTCAGATTAAACATTTTCCATGGTGATATCTAAGCAACCACTTTTAAAATAACACGTTGTAATAAAATGAACTCCAGAATTCATCTATTAAAACAAGTGTTTCCATTTCAAAAACATTTAATAAAAGGTATTTAATGGCAACAATCAAGCCCTCGAGCCCCAGTTCATTATAAACAGTTCTATTGTTTTGAAAGGGATGCTTTAGAAGTTGTGGATAACCTTTTATTGAACATTATATTAGGGTCTGAATTTTGAGAAAGAATGTTGATGAAAATAAACCCACAGAATAGTATGCTGTCTGAAACAGACTACTTATTTACTATACCACTACTATTACACTACAATCACGTTTCAGTTAAGCCATAAGTCTTAGGGCATTATTACATTTTATATGAACTGTGAATTTGGCATAAACGACAAGTAACGAGGTAAAAAATATATATTACGTTGTTTTACTTTGTGTCAGTAATAATAATCCATAAGTTGTAGTTTACTGCTTCGAAAATCATTTATAAAAATTCAAAATTAACAATACTTAAAAATAATAATTTTAATTTTTTCTCTATCACAATTAATTACAATTATTATTTGAATTTTATTTCTTGTTTACATAAATCAACTTTTTCATTTTTTTTTTTTTTTTATACAAATGCAACTATTGCTTTACAACATTTTTATTTTTATTTGACATGTTCTCTCTCATGAATATTATTATTTATTATTTATCTATATTTTTTTTAAACTTTTCAGTGTTTACTCACTCATAAAAATGTATAGCTTATTTAAAGGTTATAAAATAATAAACGTGGCGTGTAAGTCATATTATAAATTGAAAAAAAAAATATCAGCATTTTCCTTTTAATCGACAGAGTATTTTATTTTTCCATTCATAATATTCTAGCGTGCCAATATTACATTATACCATATTTAGACGCTGTAACTATAACAATTTTCAACCACTAATCGCTGAAATAACATTTTTAAACCCAATAAACGTTATACGTTTTATTATTCAATATTATGTATAATGGTTGAACAAAACATGTATACCTAGTGCAATATAAAAGCGTGCAACATATTTAAAAAATATTTTCATGAACTTTCTAATTATTTCGATGAACTGTGGTTGGAAAAATAATAAATCTGTGTGCTTGTAATCATTTTTTATATTATGATAAAAACGTAAAAACATTTAAATGCAATACAACAATACAATTACTTCTTCGAGTAGATTTAAATAAAAAAAAAAAGTAAAAGAAAATTAAAAACCCAGGGAACTCAATCCACAGTATAGTTGGTTTCAAAGTTAGGTACCTCATCACTGAAATGGAATTTGAATTCAGTGATAAATCATTGTATCCCAAAAATAATTCCGAGGGATGGAGACGGATGAATAAGCATTTATTTCTAAGGATAATCTATCTTAAATCAATATATGATGTGATATGATATATTATACCGTATATCATTATTATAAGTATTTTTAGGGTTCCGTAGCAAAACAAGGAACCCTTATAGATTCGTCATGTCTGTCTGTCTGTCCGTCATGGTGTCACAGCCATTTTTCTCCGAAACTATGAGAGCTATACTGTTGAAACTTGGTAAGAAGATGTATTCTATGAACCACATTAAGATTTTCACACAAAAATAGAAAAAAAAAATACATTAGGGGGGTTGCTCATACTTATAGTTGAAACTCAAAACATTTTTTCAATCCAACCCATAAATGTGGGGTATCTATGGATAGGTCTCCAAAAATGATATTGAGGTTTCTAATATCATTTTTTTTTTAATTGAATAGTTTCTGAGAGAGACACTTCCAAAGTGGTAAAATTTGTGTCCCCCTCCCCTACAACTTCTAAAATAAGAGAATGATAAAACTAAAAAAAATATATGATGTACATTACCATGCAAACTTCCAAAAATAATTGGTTTGAACGAGATCTAGTAAGTAGTTTTTTTTTTTAATAAGTAAATAAGTAAACATTAATAATAATAATAATAATAACAATAATAATAATAGTAATATGTATATAATATAATATAATATATATCTATTTTGTCATGTATATATTTAAAAATGTAATCTCAATCACGGGCTAAGATGGACTTAGATGTTCTATAATGCCATAATGAACTGAGACTTGGTATAAGACTTCTGCTGGACCTGGTGGTTTGGCCAAAGTTCGTGCCGGCCGAACGAAACGACTTATTATTTATGTTACTTGCTACTACGGAACCCTTCATATCCGAGTCCGACTAGCACTTGGCCGTTTTTTTTTTATTTGATAGGTTGGTCTAGTTTTTTCTAAAACATTTCATATAACTTCTATGATAATACCAACGTACTATTCAATAGTGTGACTATGATGGTCATAGTATAAATATCTTAGAACTAATTGGAAATATAAGAAAAATTTTTAAACATTGCATATTGAATCGAAAATAATGATATTATAAATTATGCTTACTTAAGGAAGAAATTATTTTTTGAATCATGTGATTTATCAAAGTAGATTTATAAAATTAGTTATGGTGATCACATATTTTTGAAGTTTTTAATTGTGATACAAAACACCTATGTGGGATCCTGTTACATTTCCAAGCCACATAAATTTAAAATAAAAGCTAAATAATTGGATATTTTTTTTTTTTTTTTTTAACAATAGGACATTTAAAACATTATTATAAATAGCTCAAACATAATTAACTAGCATAATATTATGTTGCAACTATTTATCATGTCCAGAAATGCTAATTTAAATGTTTCTTGAAAATAGAATAGGTTTTCTTTCTGAATTTCATCAAAGAAATAAACCACATTGATTTAATCTAATGTTGCGTAAATATTCCCTTTGCCTCATTGTTTATATTAGTTTTTCCTTATTTTTTATTAAAATTACCTACCATGATTCTCCTATTTTCGACCCTTCGAAGTATAAGCTAGATAACATTTTCTACCGGAAATGATCCTCAAAAGAAGGAGCTTGATTATTGAAGCAAATGTTCTACTCTAATGTGTGTTCAGACTAAAAAAAAATAACCTCATCATTATTATTTCTTAAACATAATATACATTCCTCTTTCTCATCAGAATCTTAAATCGCCAAAACCAATGAAGCGTGAGACCGTTTTCTAAACTCGAAATTCAATGATGAGTAGGCCCGACCAACAAAATAATAAATGCTGAATGACTTTGATACGATACAAAATTTAATCCCGCAAACTTTGAAAAATAAACTCCTCTGAGCGAATTATTTTCGACCGGCGCTCACCGAGGATCAATAGAGATTTTGTAGGTCGCTATCCATTGTATACACACACACACACACACACACACATAAAATATATTAGAGTAACCTACAGCCAACCATCGGGCCGATGGGGACGATGTCAGCGTAGTTGGCAACTTAGGTCGCTAGCTGCGTGTGGTGAAACACGGGACGAGTGTTATTTATACAGAGATTGTCCCCTTAGTCGTTTGTTTCCGGTTAGGTAACAATAATATATAGATATAATAATTATAATAATAATACATTAAAACGGTTAATTGCACCGTGGCCCGGGAAATTCAATCGTCACCGTCTCCGGGAAATGCATAAATTACATTTAAAGAAGATATTATAATATACTTGCATACGCCACCGCTATCAACCCCTATCCTACAGAGCTCTGAGTTACTTTAGCCCCCGGACACGTGCGCCTATAGCTCCCCCGACGTATCACATATACATATATATAAGAAGCAGTTCACCGCTTCCGGTCAGCGCCTCTCGGCCATTTTGCCGAGGTTTCACATCCGCCGCTTGCAGGACAATTGCCTTAGAGACTACCGGACGTGCCCCACCGCACCCCTCCACCACCGTCTTTATAGGACACTGCGATTGGCGTTTAACAGAGTTTTCACGCGGTTCTCGCATAGGTCTCTACTCTCTACTCGTCTTATCTCCTGCAGCAGGACGTCATTCTGCAGCTCACGTGTACAAAATAAATAATGCCCGGCGATATTGTGTTGTTATTATATACATATATATACATGGCGTATAATAACTGTTCGTCCGAGATTTCACGGAGCTTGCGATATTTCCCAAAGTCACGAGTCACCGCTGCAGAAGCAATAAAATATCCCGGTCGGTAGTTACTACGTGACGAAATCGTAATTGTTTCGGTACAGGACGTCACACTAAAGCTGGTATATGTTTTTTGTCGTCCACTAAACAATTTTTATTTGTGTAAGTATATACTATATTGGTCTATTATACTCGCTAATACGATTTTATCAACAGTCGGAGACTAAAAAAATGAAAGTCATTAAATTGTCCTTGATGGGTTGAAACAGCGAATATTAAAATATCAAGATAAATCGAAATAATAATTTTGAAAAAAAATAATTAAAATACATTTATACCTATAGGTACCTACTACTAATTTTATTAATACTTGTACTTACAATTTAAATTAAGAAATTCGAAAAGCCTTTTTTAAAACGATATTTATGTTAGCTGTCTATTTCAAGTAAAAATATTCAATTTTACGTTTTCTAACAAAGAATTATAATAAATATTATTATATTTCATGGGATTCAACTACTTTTTCTTTATTTAAAAACCAATTCGACTGAATCACCGAAAAAAATGTCTATATTTATTTTAATAATTAACATTTTTATTCATTTAAATGCAAAATTATTTTATAAACTTTTGGGTTAAACTTCTTCATACTGCCAAATCAACATGACAATAAAGTTTTCGGTATTTTATTATTTGAAGGAAAAGTTTGCATATAAATAACTCTGTCCATGGAAAGAAATGTTAAATGTTGACTAAAAATTCCCCCAGAAACAACACGAGTGACTGAGATTTATACTATAGTTAACAGTGGCCAAAAACAGTTACGTATATAATCTAATACACTTATTCAAACGGTACACCGACAAAGTCGTATTATCGATAAGACGTTGAATAATAAGAAAATATAAATTCAGGATTTTCTAAAATTTCTAAAAAATCAAATTTGTTTAAAAACCATCTGTGACACACCACGGCATTGGATTACAGTCAGAAATAAAGACATAAGCATAATATTATTATATCGTCCCTGAATGTTATTGGGAGTATTCGAAATTCATCGACTGTGCATATATGAGAAATATACAACTATGAACGAATAAAAAGTTATATTACAGCATCAGATGACGAAATTGAGAATATCAAATTAGTCTAGGTTTTAATAACACTGTAATACTATTTTAAACGCACCAAAAATACCAGTCATAAATATCGATTGTAACGAAAATATTACATCATGTAGCGTGGACCGGAACTCGTTAACGGACTTCGCGTAATAACTTTGGGTGAATTACAATTTATGAACAATACCCTTTCATAAAAATGAATAAAATCTACCGTGCAATCGTTCTGATATAAATTC
>WHPZ01566009.1:248-10878 GCA_016617965.1 Macrosiphum rosae
CTAGACTGACATACCGTCTTCGCTCAGAATCGTTTTTCTTATACAATGATATTGTATCATTGAATTCAAATTTAATAGCATCCATTATACAGTGACCCACTTGTAACCTACTATACAGCAGAGCGACATCCACTTTTTTACTTTAAATATGCTAATAAAAAAAACCATGGCTAAGGATTTTTAATATTTTTAATTTGCCTTTGAAACAATATACTAGGAGCCCTCTATTAAATTTTCAAGCTTTTTTAATCAACAAATAAAATTCTATTGATATTTATAGAATAAAAAACTAAAAAATTTGGAAACTGAAAATTTCCCTAAACAGCTCAAAATAAGTCTAAATAATTAAAAAAAGCATGATGTATAGAAAATGCCAATAATATAAACAGTCAGTAAAAATTTCTAAATGACCATTTTGTCATTTGTTTTAGAGTTACACAAAAAACCAAAATCGATTTTTTCGAAAACAGATTTTAGTGTAAAAATTCCCGTTTTTCCTTAAATTTTATGTTGTTTTTCCCGACGCTCGTGAAAACTATTGTAATTTCACTTTTGACCCACCAAAGTACCAACTAGATTCACTTTCCTATCAGAAAAGCTACTGTTGAAGAAAATCCAAGCACTTTTACTTTCCTAAAACGTGATGACAGACACAAAAAAAAAAATAAAAAAAAAAAACACACATCATTGTAAAATCAATACATTCATCGTTTCACTCAGAATCTAAAATTCGACGGAAAAAACATACCATTACTATGAGGTACCTAATAAGCAACAACAATCAAGTAGGTATGGTCCAAGTTTAATAGTTGAAATAGATGAAAGTCTTTTCGTATGCAGGAAAAATAATGCAGGGCGTATATTACATCAACAATGGGTGCCTGGTGGTATCTGCTGGTGGAAAATAAGGAATGTTTCATAGTTAGTGTGCGCTAGGGCCGTATTAAGGGACAATGTATGTTGGAGCAAACATAAATATGACGCCCCTAATTTAGTAAACGCCTTTTTTTACAAGAAAATAACCAAAAAAAAATGTTATCGCTACGCTCAAACAAATACATTATACAATATACTTACAAAAAAACTATATTCTTACCAACTCATTAGTTAGGTACCTACTCTTGCTACACTTAGGTAGTGTCTTTTACAATATATTTAAACACATGAATCAGATACAATTTATACAAATAAATAAAAACAACAAATGAATAAATTATTACATACACTTAGAGATGTAAAATTGACGTAAATTTTTTTTCGGGTAATTTACTGAGTAAAATTTACGTAAATTTGATAAATTTTGATAATTTTGATATGTTACCATAATGGAACACCTCCAGAAACTCTTCTCTGCCACATTTCCATACTACAGGTTCATTCACAAACATTGAATCAGTTTAATATTTGAGAAATTATTTATTAATTAATTATTTATATGTTACAATAAAACATAATAAATCAAACCATATTAAAATCAATAAAATACTCCTTAAATATACAAAAATGTATCAGATAAATGGAGATATTTTTACTATAGTTATTTGTTATTAGTGTTCACATTTTTCGTTAGTCACAACTAGACAAGAAAGAATATTATTCGTGTGTATTTTGTATTTTGTATATTACCTATATTTTTTATATACTTATCACATAATGGCTTGTGATGGAGAAATACTAGTAAATTAAGTGAAAATAAGACCATTCATTTATGATTTTGGAGACAAGGACCATAGCAATCGAATTGTGCAAGACAAGTTATGGGAAGAAATAAGTAAAGAAATTAATGTTGATGGTAATTTGAATATATTAGCATAAGTTATATAAGTTTATATAAGTTGAATATAGTGTAAAGAAATATGTTATCTTATAATAATTATTATATAAAAGATTTAAGGATACATCAATATAAATTATCATAGTACAAACAAAATTTTAAATCAAGATAATATTAAATTGTCAAAAATTAATACATTTTAATGACATGAATTTTGTAAATATAAAATGAAATTAGCGTAAAGAAATAGATTATCTTTACTTATAATTGTTATATAAATGATTTAATGATTCATTAATTTTGTAATATTGACTATTGTCTTTTATACATCTTTACCATTGCTATGTCAAATAAAAGGAAAATTAATAGCTATTTTAATGCAAGTTCAGATTCTTAAAGATTTGGATACCACCAGCTACATTTCATTTCTATTATTTGATTTTAAAGCCAAAAGAGGCTTAAAATTCAAACACCATTAGCTGAATGCTTATAAATGGCTGGCCTATTCTGAAAAATACCAATTGGGTTTTTGCAAATACTGTTGTTTTCTCAAAAATTGGTAGTATTGGTGTTCAAAAATTAGGAACCTTACTACAGAATTTATTGCCCAGATTTCCAATATTATTCTGTCTTTTGGAAACCGAAACATGCTTAGTCCAGGATAATTAACAGCATTTTTAAAGCAATTAAAATACTGGCATTTATTGCCAGGCATTATTACAACAATATAAAATATAGATCTCAAATTTAAAATTATAAAACTGTATGGTAGGTACATGGAAACAATATAACATTATTTTGTTTGAGACGTTATACTAGGAATGTCTATTTGTGATGTTAGTATGTTACCGTGGCATACCGCTATATCATCCATCATTAATATTATGAATTAGTTTAATCAATAGTTTATACATTAAATATTATAATTAGTCATTATACATAATTATTAAAGAACACTTATTGAAATAAAATAATATTAACAAGTTTCAAAACTATTATATTATCTTGAATAAATAGTAAATACGATTATAATTCAAATTCAATTTTAATTTTAAATATTTAAACTTAAACTTATTTTGTTTATAGCACTTTAATAAAACATTAACATATTATTATATTATTATATATTTTATTAATAATAATATTAATTTAATATTAAAAGCATATTTATATTGTATAAAAATAAAATATAAAGACATGCTTTATTTACAGCCTTCAACATAATTTCCTGGGAATAACCCTGTAATTCCGTCCATAACGCCTTCCCACCAACCATCATCATTTTTCTTTAAGACATAAATAACTGAATTTTCTTGAAAACTTAATTCGTCGTCTTTATCAGCATAATAATCATAAATTGCAATTACTAAAATATAAATAGTTTATTATAATTTAATATAATTTATATTATTAAGACATTTTAAACTTACCCTTCTCCAAATAATTCTTAGGAACCCATCCTGGAAGATCAGGTTCTTGGGGTACAATTGGGACAGCAGCAATATGACCAAAATTATCTTCTGGAGGTGGTGGTAATGGCGGAGAAGCTGATGCTTGTCTAGTATGTTGCTGCTTGGGGGATGTGACTACTGCAGATGAAGAATAATATTGTGATGAGTTTTTTAAGATACCATGTAACTGTAAGGTATTTGCATAGTGGTCAGTAGTTGTTAGCTGGGGAATGTTAGAACGATAATGATCAGTAGGTGGCTGTTGAGGGATGTTTGGACTATAATGATCGGTGGATGATTGTTGAGATAAATTTGAATGATAATGATCGGTAGATGATAGTTGCGATGTATTAGAGAGATAATGATCTGTAGAAGATTGTTGAGATATGTTTGAATAATAATGGTCTGTAGATGACTGTTGAGAAGTATTTGATGAAAAAATAGCCTGATGGAGATGGTGGTCCAACAAATCTGGTCCAACTTCCATTCTTGTGTTTAATGTATGAAGAGACGGTGGAGGTAGTGGATAATTAGGAGCATAATGACTGGGAACTTGTCGTGGAGCAACAGCGGGAGTTGTGCGATATTCACAATACCCTTTACTCAATGATCCAGTTGCTCGTATAACTGCTGGAGGTGTAGGTGGTTTGATTGTAGGAGCAGGACCAACAAATGACATATTAGTTGAAGCACTGGAACTATTGGAAATTGGTTGACGGACCATACGGGGAGTATTACGAACACCGTGGCCAATATCATCAAGTGCTGTAATATAAAATGTATAAAAATAACATACAATTTTAAAATAATGATTTCTAAATCTTTAAATTAGTCATGTGCATTACATAATGTTGTTATATTCTCAAAACAGAAAGTAAGGTACCTGTAAAATCAATTGGTTTTCTAACATATTTAATAGGCTTTTCTGGATTAGCAGGTGCGATGATTTTATGTTGATGGTTGGTTGTTTTATTTGCTGTCAATACACCGATTTCTTGTCTAGCAACTATTTCTTTATGAATCATTACGTTCTATAAAATAAAAAATATTGATAACATTTTTGTGATTAGTATCTTAAGTATATCTAATTATAAGTAATCTAATTATATGAATTACAAAAAAAGTGTTGATGTCATACAGTTATTATGACATTTTCATAATTTTTAACACAGATTTCTAATCCGTACATATTATAGGATGTAATAATTCAATATGTAAATTTATATGAAAACAATTACTTGAGCAATGTGGTTGATTTGAATATCCATTTTAGATAGTTGAATGGTTTGAAGGTCCAATAATTGTAAAAAGTTATAAGCAAGTGTGTTTATTTGACATGCAACACTGGCTAACGACTGGATGGTATAGTTTTTTGTTTCTTCTAAAGCCAATCGTTTATTCTCAGCTTGAAAATAATTTCCTTCACAGTATTCAGCAACACGCACTAAATTTACATGACTGTCTGTCAAACTCTTACGGCCCTCCAGTATATCAGCTTGTAACAGCTGTGCCAATTCAGCCATGTTGTCAGAATCACTTCCTAAGCCAGAATCTCGACTTGGACCCAAAGTTCCTGAAAATATATTTTTGAAAAAATAATTATTATCTAGACTTATCCAACAAAATACAAAATTACAAGTATTATGTTATAATCTTTCAACAAAAAGTAAAAAAATCTAAGTAAGTACAAAATTCTTAACTATAATTACAAGATCAAATAATAGTTGTCTTAATGGGTTAAAGAAACTGACGTAAGTTTACTATTTTGGTTTTAATAACAACTGAAATAATAATAATTAATAATTACACATCAATTATTAATTACTAAATATAGGTACTTTTACTTTACAATTTCTGTCTTTACATACTGACTTTTTAGTGCCATTATCAAAATATGTAAAATATATGTATAGATTGATAATGCTCCAGTAATGTGACCCATATACAGCTCACATGTACAGTCACAACTCACAACACAAACAGAAAAGCTGTTATGTCAACACTCAACTGTATTAGATGTGACGGGCGAGGGCTTTCAAACAATATGAGAGGTTCCCCGACACCTAGCGCTCTAAAAGGAATGGACTGTATGATGAGGAACTCTGCTTACACACAACCTTACTTGTAAACGTAGGGTTTGCCTGCAGTGAACAAGGGGGTGGGTAAAACAGGTAACAAACTTGGGGCAACCAAATAATAAAATAATAATAACAGTGTAATTAAATAGATGGCACTTACTCTTGCTATCCAATAATTAATAACAAACAACATTTAGGCATATAATAATACTAATAATGGTTTAACTCACTCTGAGTATGGTAGTTAACTAATTCAATGATAATATAATAAAACGCACGGTACCGTGGAGTGCAGGAACTGGCCAGTTACACACTATTATTATTACCACTTGCCTATAAAACTTACTGCTAACAGCAATACCATAGAATTATAATAATATATACTGCAGTATTAAGGTATAATATGCTAGTTACATCACATTTTGACTTTTGTGTAACATTTTAAATTATACAATTCACTAATACAACTATCTCTGTTGATAGAATTAACTGAAACAAAACTAATTAACATTATGAAATATACACTTTTAATAGCGACTATCACACAAGTTAAACAGTAACAAAACACAACACTGTTGTGCGTGTTGTGCTGTTGACACAACAATTTAAAACTCAATAAGAAACAAAATAAACTTAACTACATCAGACTTAATAATTTCTTACATCTAGCATTACATTACATATTTTTCGTTATTACACAAAAATTGATTATAATATACATATTTTGATAATAGAGCGTCCGACCAGGTGGTTGAACAACAGGTGGTGCCGGACCTACCACTAGAGGACAGCACATTATTATTCACGCTTGAACAAGATGAATTAGTGAAGTTAGAGACAATATCCTATTTTATTGTGTAAATTATATTATTCCAAATACAGTAATAGTCCATGTCACAATCTGATGACAATTTATACCAGTGTCCGTATTTATGAAATTTAATAGGTACTAAAGTTAATATTTATTAGTTATTAATGTCGTCATTGACAAAAACTATTGATAATAGCTCATAACTATTATGAGTTTATGACCAACGGATGTGAATAACAATTTATATAATTTTATTCTAGTAACACTGCTCAGTGCTCATAATTAATCATTTTCTGAAACTGAAACTTTTATTGATTATAAAAATATAAAATTATAAAACCATGTAGGTATACATTTACATCATCAATTAAATTCAATGAACCAGTTATTATTACTTAAAATAAGTAAGATTGGATACCAAAAATTCTCTACCAACAAATATCGGTATAGATTTCTAAGAAAATCGAAAAAAGGTTCTGGTAAGGTTTCGGTTTCAATATTTTCAATAGATCCGAATCAAATAATACTTATATATTTAATTTCGAATCCAAGCCTTGATTGATTGATCAATAACACTGACAGGTAGGGTGGGCTGAAATTTTTTTTTTTAAATCGGCCAAAAATAGAATTTAGATTATTGCTAACTTCAAAAATTGATTTGCTAACTACCGGTGTTTGTTTGGAGTCGATCGGACAAAGTGGATGGGTTACCTGAACTTGACCCACCCAAATAAAAAATAGTTATAACTTGTTCAATAATCATTTGCTAACTTCTACAGTAAATTTGCTATTATTCGTTAACTATTTGCTAACTTTTGGTATTGGTTTGGGTCGAACCATAGAAAGTGGGTGGGTCAAGTTCATGCACGTTACCTAAATCTTTGTTTACTGAGAGTCTACGAACAGTTACTTTCCCTAGCATAGTTGTTGTAATTACATTATACAATACAATAATACATAAATACTTGTTCAACCTGTATTCGAAAACGTCGTCCACATGGCCATATTTCAAAGACATTAACTTGTTAAAATAGATCGAGAACGAATAATATAGAACTGAGAAATTAGTTTTAATAAATTAAATAATTGATCAATTTCACATTAAACTATTCAATATAACTGATAAATCGTTAGACTCTCACAAAGCCACCAACTAATTGTACTATAACTGTATATAGAACGTAGATGACCATGAATATTATGAACTACCTATTATTATGTAGTAGGTACGTTCAATGTTGACATGAGCCAGCAGGGGCTTTTGCCTATTAGGCCATGGTGGCTAGGTGTCGGTAAAACGGTATAGATGATAACCATAACTTATCTCCAGTAGTTCTGATGTACCTATTAGGAATGTACTCAGAGTTGCTAACCCATGATGTTAGACACTCACTCTGAACTCTATAATGTATTATAGATTATAATAGATCTATAGAAATAGATACCAGATTTAGGGACGAACTTATGACTGTTGACTATTAATAAGATCTTGGTCCGTGGGTAATAGATAATATTATGTATACATATATATTATATATTTATATCTATGCCTATAAATCACGGAGTAATATTGTATTTATGAACTTATATTTTATAGAGCTTCAATTATATTCAACTTGTTTTAGGGAAATATCTAAAACCAAAATTGTATTAAATTGATCGGATAATTATTTTAGATTCTAATTTCTGGGTGGAGTAATGAAATAATGATTGTATTTTATAATGTGTTATGTGTGTGTGTGTGTGTATTTTTCTGTCTATCATCACTTTTTGGCAGTGTTGGGTAGTAGGTAAAAGTCGTCGTAAATAATAACTAATAACTAATAACTAGTTTCGAAAATTACAAATTACTGTGAGTTGTAATGAAATTAGAAAGACAAAAGTAATAAATTCTAAGTAGGTACTTTTCAATATCCAAGAAACTTTAAAAAAAAATTTTTTTACATTCTCAACGGAGTTTTTGTCTGTCTGTCATCAACAATTGGGTAGGTAAAAATGCTCCAATTTTCGACATCAGCATATATTCTGATAGAAAAGTAAACCAGCTGGTACTTTTGAGAGGTCAAAATTGAAAATTCCCAGTAGTTTTAAAAAGCGTCAGGTAAAAAAAAAGTAGTAATTTTTACTATCACCTATCTAACCAAAATAATGTAAATACCTACGCTTCCACCAAAATTTAAGAACTCATGCAAATATTCTAATATCCCACATGCAAGCCCGGATTAAGGATCAATTAGGCCCCATTGACACCTTACACTTAGTGGCCCCCTTTCAACTTTAACTTCAAAATAATTATATCATTACGTAGTATATTAAAGACTTTATATTCTTGTATAATTTTTTACCATACAAAAAATATACAAGTGTATCATTAGTCATTGTACGCTGTTTTTTTTTAACAATTTCGAATCGATGATATGGAATCTTTATTTTTAACAGACAATTTTTTTACATTTTTAAACTCAATTTCAAAACCAGCCGTATCGCAAATTCAATTTCGAAACCAGCCATATCGAAACTAGAAATGTTAATAACTCTTGTTATAATATTTGTATACAACACCTATTCATACACAATATGTATACATTCCAAACCAATGAGTTCATATTTATAACAAAATCGTAGAGTAAAATGTTAAAGTATTATTGGTTTTTTGTTGTTCCTGAAAAATTAAAAAAATTGGTTATGGCTGGTTTTGAAACTACACGACTCGCAGTGATTTCGATATTTCTGTCGGGNGGGGGGGGGGGGGGCGCAATAATATCGATATTGTTGTACTACCTATGTGCACATGTATAATATTATATACATAGAAGTCTGACCGAATCGTACTCTAGAACTGTTGGCTCAAAAATAAATATTTGCATAGAAAAAGAAAGGTGTTTAAATTTCAAAATCAAAATTTTGAATTGATTATTTTTGGCATAATTCAATACGACAATGTATACGATCGAGAGTATATAACTAACTAAGTAAGTAAGACTAACGAGTAGAATTAAGTTGAGTAAACAAACGGAATTGTATTTTGTACGAATCTGCGGGCATTGAATTAACGGGCAACTAAGTGCACAGGATCAGCTAGTATATTACATGCAAGAAAACGGTGTCATTTACCATACTTAATTATGTCACCAATAGAGAGTACATTAATCTATGATAGACTAAGGCGTGTACAGTCCTCGTATTTGTGCTTTTAAATTTTTAAATCAATATTATTACCAAATATTACTTATTACTTATCTCGATTAAAAATGAAATTATTTTATTTTATTCGCATACCCTGCAATATTACACATTTGCCCAGATTAATATATTTATTATTAAAGGAAAAACGAGGGTGAGCAATGAGCATGGTTGGTGAATTATTATATACTCTGTATATTTTTAATAATATGTCTAGAAATAATGAATAGGTATGTAACTGCAATTTATTCCAAACTGCATTGTTCTATCGTCAAATTATACTTAAAATATACCAAGTAATAATTCACCAACCATACTCATTGCTCACCCTCGTTTTTCCTTTAATAATAAATGTATTAATCTATTTGGTACTTTGGGGGTCAAAAGTAACATTTTTCCAGTAGTTTTTAAACGCACTGCGAAAAACAAAAGAAAAATTAAGGAAAAACGGGAATTTTTACGCAAAATCTGTTTTCGAGAAAATCGATTTTGGTTTTTTGTGTAACTCTAAAACAAATGACCAAATAGTCATTTAGACATTTTTACTGACTATTTATATTATTGGCATTTTCTATACACCATGCCTTTTTAAAATATTTTGACTTATTTTGAGCTGTTTAGGGAAATTTTCAGTTTCCAATTTTTTTTAGTTTTTTATTCTATAAATATCAATAAAATTTTATTTGTTGGTTAAAAAAGCTTGAAAATTTAATAGAGGGCTCCAAGTATATTGTTTCAAAGGCAAATGAAAAATATTAAAAATCCTTAGCCACGGTTTTTTTTTATTAGCAGTTAAAGTAAAAAAATTCACAAAATATGGAAAAATCACGAAAATTAGCAAATTATTTTGAGTTAAGAATTAGTAAAAATTTTTCTTTTTAAATCTAAGATTTGAAAATGTAATACAAGATTCCTTATAAGATTACCTACCTTTATCAAAAAAAAAAAAATGTCTATAAGAAAGTCAAATTAAATTTTTATTAGCCTTTGAAATTCATAGTTTTACAACAATTGGATATTCACTCGATTTCTCGTGTAGCGATTTCCTTATTTTGTTTTAATTTCAAAACGAATGACTGTAGATACATGAAAACTTCACTGAATGTTTATATTAACATTTCATATACACTAGACAATTTTGAAAATATTTTGACTCTTTTTAATCTGTTTAGGGACATTTTCAGTTTTCAATTTTTTTAGTTTTTTTTCTATAAATATCGATAAAGATTTATCTGTTGGGCCAAAAAGTGTAAACATTTAATACAAGGCTCCTGATATATTGTTACAATATCAGTTGAAAAATATTAAAAATACATAGGCACAATTTTTTTTT